>NQII01007318.1:38519-84490 GCA_002778355.1 Clitarchus hookeri | reverse complement strand
TTTTTTTTTAGCTCTTCAGTGTATATCCTAGCACAGAACAGTACTGGCCTTAGTGCATAAGCATTACCGTAGTGTTTATTAGAACGCTTGGTAGCCTTAAGCGAAAAAACAGTAAAAATTGGTTGTAATTGATGCAACCGAAGTTAAGTTTCACACCTGCTGATAGCAAAAATAGTTAAGATATTATGGCAAATCACTTGCAGCTTATCAGAGCAGCTTGATACAACAAAGAAATTACATAAAACCAAACACATACCTTCTAGTTAGGCTACACGCTTTAATAACTCTGGATAATCTTCTCAGTTAAGACAATCTTCAGTCATGTCTTTGATTGCAGTTAATNGGCTACACGCTTTAATAACTCTGGATAATCTTCTCAGTTAAGACAATCTTCAGTCATGTCTTTGATTGCAGTTAATCTTTACTACTTACAAACTGTGGTACACAAACGAATCACAACATTACTTTTTCTCCGTGGTATACGTTGTACAATCAAAGCTGTCATGGAGTTGTGTTCACGAGCTTGCCTGCCTAGCAAGCAAACTGAGTAATAGCTAACCGAAAGAAATAAAACACTACCCAGTTAGATATAAGACCTTTCTAAAACAATATGAAACAGGTAAAAAACCAGCAAACATACTAAGGAAGCACTCAAGCTCAAAAGCGGTTTTGGCGTACTGTTCAAATTTAATTAAAATATTAAAATCGTTTAAATAATCATGTCATTCTGTTCTTTTGATTACATAATTACTTATATAAGCTTTTTTTTAATAAATGCTAATGTGAATTTACGACGTTGTCTTTACACCTATTTATTGTTAATCGGCGCATGGCAATTCTTTATGTGGGCAAGCAAATAAATCAATAGATATGAGTTTCTGTAGTTCAGATGGATGGGCAAAGCTCTGTAAAAGCGTCTATCGCACAGAAATCTTTTGAACATTTTGTTGTAAATTCTGGTTACGAATAAAACTTAAGGCACTTTTAACACACATGTATATCTGTAAGTGACACCATATCAAGTTCACTCTAATATCGGCGAATTACGTGGCCGAGGCTGGTGTTCAAGTTGGGAAGTTAAAACAAAGTTATTTTTAAAAGTTGTTAAAATATATTTTATCCACAGACATTTCCTCTTCATATATCTGTATAGAAATTCTGTTTTCGAGTGCGTAGATAATATGTTGGCATACCTCACATTAAACTGATAAATGATGTGGTTACCTTTTAAAGTCACACAGTTTCATGTGGCACAACGAAACGTTGGCATACCAGTTCATATGAGTTCATACCAGTTCATTGTCTTGTGTGTTGAGAGAATGAGCATTTGATAGTGGTGCAGTCTCCCTGACCAGTTTTATGACCATCTGGTATGTTCGTACTTTTCGCCGCCGATTGAAGGCGGAGTGAATAGTTTTGGTCAGCCCTTCAAGTACCGCCCTTGTAAAATGTTTTTGACGCCTCAAGGTCACGTTCGGCAGCGAGAAAGCGTTGCGACGGCGATGGAAAATAGCATAAACAAGCTTTGCGTGTGTTCTGCTTCCTCTGAGTAGAGACTAAACAATTTAATACAGTAGTCTGTCTAGAAAAGATAAATCATTGTTGCTATAGTTGAAAACATTTTTTCTATAGAAAAATTTATGTCGTAAACATAGTTCTACCTACATCGATTTTTACTGGCTTCGACAGTTTTCAATGACCTCATTTTGTTTCAGCAACCAGATTTATAAATTGGCAACAAGGCATCGACTTTCATTTGAAATATTCCACAGTTTCTTTTGTTAAAATTATAATAGACAAAACTGCTTACAATGAACAAATAGGAAGGCCCCATAAAGGCGTTGGGCATGAGAAAATGTGTTATTTTATATTTGTATTTTCGTACCAAATACTGTTCAACTTTTAAGCAGTATAAGTAATTACTATCTTCTCGCAAACATTTTTTTAATTTATAGTTTTTGTATAAATAAAGTGAAAANTTGTACCAAATACTTAAGCAGTATAAGTAATTACTATCTTCTCGCAAACATTTTTTTAATTTATAGTTTTTGTATAAATAAAGTGAAAATCAAAACTTTACTGTTTTAGAAATTCAGAAATAATGAAAAATAACTTACGTCCAGAAATGAAATAGTTCACACCGAAAAAAATTACAAATAGTTTTTCTCAGACGTCTACTAGGAAATGTTTTTGCAATTTAAAACATTCTAAATATTTTTNTTACGTCCAGAAATGAAATAGTTCACACCGAAAAAAAATTACAAATAGTTTTTCTCAGACGTCTACTAGGAAATGTTTTTGCAATTTAAAACATTCTAAATATTTTTTTTTTTTTGCATATTTTTGATTATGTAACTGCCCTGATTTTTTTTTGTAAGAAACATTGGCTAAGCATACCTTAAAGTTAATAAAAACAAGACCTTTCATTTACAATTTTTAANTTTTTTTTTGTAAGAAACATTGGCTAAGCATACCTTAAAGTTAATAAAAACAAGACCTTTCATTTACAATTTTTAAATTTTCTTCAAATAGTTTGGTTAATTTTATTTGTGCATTACAAAAACAGTAAAATGTTGCCTTTGACATGTAATTTTGTAAAAAACCATGGGATTGTAAAAGTTATCTGAGGAAAATGTAGTTACAGATAACGTCTACAAGTTGAACGCCCGTAACAAGGTGTTCAACGCAAGTTGGGATGGAACAGCTGTGGAATGCGAGAGTGAGAAAACGGGAATGCCCCGAGAAAACCTCTTGGCCAACGGCAATGTCAGACACGTTTCCCAAGCGCGAAAATACGATAGACTTTGCCGGGAATCGAACCGGAACCGCTGATTGGAATAATTTTTGGACTTTAGGTCCACTTGCAGCCTTGGAGAACACTGTCTTATAAATTTTTGTTGTAATAATCCTTTTATTATTTTATTACGCCCTCACAATAAAAAAAACTACCATTCCACGGAATCGAAACTACAACCGCAGGCAAATTGACCATCACTCTTTATAAATACAGCTAGACTCAGTTTTTACTATTTCCCTCTATCATTTATTTGNCGCAGGCAAATTGACCATCACTCTTTATAAATACAGCTAGACTCAGTTTTTACTATTTCCCTCTATCATTTATTTGCACTTCTTTGTGCCCACTTATGTATCCTACACTCTTTAGTGCCTGAAACACTCGATACATCGATTCGTAAGTGGGACGGCATTGCCAACGTTATATTTTGTGTGCGTCCGCCCGAANACCTGAAACACTCGATACATCGATTCGTAAGTGGGACGGCATTGCCAACGTTATATTTTGTGTGCGTCCGCCCGAATAGTTTCTACATTGCAATATGCGGTTACAGGTGCGAATGTTGTTTTCAAATGTTGATTTGGAAAGTTTCATTTTACAGTAAAACAGCTACAGAAACAGCTTAAAAAATTAAAGCTGCGTCTCGAGTTGTGGCAACACTGTTCTTGGTTACTGACGACGAGGTTCCGGGTTTAAGCGCCGGTTAAACAATCGATGTATCTGATTAGTTGTTTAAGGTGTCACAAATAAGATTATGTATTTTTTTTTTGTTTCTTGTTGAACTCAACCTGACACGGTACTTGTTCCATTATCACAAAAAATATAAAAAAACCAAGTGTGAGCTTTGTGTTCGGCGATAATGATAAAAACTGTTCTCGGTAAACGGAGCACTTTTAAACTTCCTGCTTAAGATCTGCTTGGGTGCACATTGTGTATTCTCACTCCATACGTAAAATTATCATTGCAATGCGCCTGATCACTTTATTCATGCGCCGGTCAAGCGAAACTATACAACTATTATAAAAGTTAAAATTTTAGAGATTTGTTATTTTTTACCCACATATGCATTAAAAAAAAGGAAGGAAAATAAATAGTTTCAGTATTCATAAATGCTTACCTAACACTTGTAATTAACCGTTAAGACATGGAACTACTTTCCCTTCGTTGTTGCCATCTTTACTGGACGTATACCAGTTAGTGTACCCGTTAAAATATATGCAGGTAGTGGCAGTGACGTTGTTCAAACGTTGATTGGAAAAGTGCTTACTTTGCCGTTAACAGCCTATACAAACCCGTCATAAACCTATAGCAGTAGCATTGTTTAAGAATAAGTTACCCTCAGCGAACATTAATGGACTCTTCGAGTATCACAGTGTACAGTGCCGTCCAATAGATCACCTTCATTTTCCGTATGCACACGATTGTTTACATTACATCTCAAAAGGTTAAGATCTAGTGTTACATTACTGCATCATGTNACGTTGATTGGAAAAGTGCTTACTTTGCCGTTAACAGCCTATACAAACCCATCATAAACCTATAGCAGTAGCATTGCTTAAGAATAAGTTACCCTCAGCGAACATTAATGGACTCTTCGAGTATCACAGTGTACAATGCCGTCCAATAGATCACCTTAATTTTCCGTATGCACACGATTGTTTACATTACATCTCAAAAGGTTAAGATGTAGTGTTACATTACTGCATCATGTNAATTTTCCGTATGCACACGATTGTTTACATTACATCTCAAAAGGTTAAGATGTAGTGTTACATTACTGCATCATGTAAGCCAGTTAGTCCGTGGCCCGAGTGCCACATGCAATCCACCACACTCATCAGACTGGCACGTGGACAACATATTACGAAAGCAATTTTTTTTTTCAATACGCTTTTAATACAATTGCTTAGTTAAACATCAACTGCAACCACCACTGCACTTTTGTAAGCCGTGCTTAGGATCTTCTTGTACACACACTGTGTATTCGTCCATCGCATGCAAATTAACATTGTCAGGGCCCTGGTCACTTTTTTCATGCCTCAGTCAAGTGGAACAGTGAAATCATTTTAAAAGTAAATATTTATTAAAATTTGCTGATTTTTTCAATTATATGCATTAAAACATAGAGAGCTAAGGAAATAATTTTCTATGATCACAAATGATTACGTAAAGTTTTTTATTTAGCGTTAAGACATGAAACTAATTTTTTCCGTAGTTGCCAACTTTACTGGGCACTAGTCAAGTCAGTATGCCCGTTAATATACTCTTGGTGGCAAGGACAGTGATATTTTTAAAATATTGGTTTCAAAAGTGCTTGATTAACAATGAACAGCCTATATAACATATCCACTTAAATAAACTGGCTCTATATGTCAGCCATGACATTTTAATGAGTGAGTTCGGCCCGTAGAGCGATGTAATTATTTGTAACTGACCAAAAGGGAAAAACCAACTGGGTAGCCCTGATTTAGGTGTCATTTTATTGGCCCCCTGTTGTAAACCGGGGACGTTAGTGATCAATCATTGAAGTGAAATGACTGTTGTGCAGGAATGGTGACGAAGCTGGACGAGTCCGTGGGCCTGGTGGTGACTGCGCTCAAGGAGAAAGGAATACTTGAGAACACTATCATCGTGTTCTCGTCAGACAACGGCGGACCGACCAACGGCTACGACAAAAATGTCGCGTCCAACTGGCCTCTCAAGGGAGTACGTATTTCCAGCGCTAAGCCTTTTAAAGGAATACGCATATTGGAGTTCATACAATACTTTTAGGATAGATAGTACAACGTTCAACCTTAAACTGTTACCACAAACTGCAACTTTTAAGTCAGCCGACTACCTGGCACTTGAACCGCGTTGCAATACGTTTGATATCCCGTTTTATTTTGGAAACCAGTAAATGNGTCAGCCGACTACCTGGCACTTGAACCGCGTTGCAATACGTTTGATATCCCGTTTTATTTTGGAAACCAGTAAATGTGCTTCCGAAATGCTTATATACGAAAAGAAAGTACGCTTCATATTATTCGTGTATGGTGCTTTCAAGAGACACGTTGTAAACATTATTTTAATACCCTCCAATGCGGCTAAAACCAGCTTTTTTTTTTTTTTTTTTTCAGACTTCTATTTCTCATAATTTACGAACCGTATTCGTGCNGTCAGCCGACTACCTGGCACTTGAACCGCGTTGCAATACGTTTGATATCCCGTTTTATTTTGGAAACCAGTAAATGCGCTTCCGAAATGCTTATATACGAAAAGAAAGTACGCTTCATATTATTCGTGTATGGTGCTTTCAAGAGACACGTTGTAAACATTATTTTAATACCCTCCAATGCGGCTGAAACCAGCTTTTTTTTTTTTTCAGACTTCTATTTCTCATAATTTACGAACCGTATTCGTGCGAAACTACGACAGAAGAATGCATTGGACTTTGCTATAGTTTCGCGTCCAATAAAACTGTAGGGTCGCCGATTGAGGTACCATAGTTCCAACGGTACGAAGGGAACACTGTACGCGAGTTCATAGCTTTGCGCGCACAGGCGATATCGCTTCACATGCGCCGGCCGGAGATGTCGGCCGTAGCGCTTCATCGATATTTGCCTCACACAAACACGCCCCTCACTAGGTTAGAGCCTTAAACTTATATTTCCTAACGAATATTATAAATGCGAAAGTGTGTTTGTTTGTTTGTCCTTTTTTCACATCGCAACGGAGCAACGGATCGACGTGATTTTTTGCACAGTTGGAGAGACGGGATGTGACATAGGCTACTTTTTATCTCGAAAAGATATATCATTCCCTTAGGAATAAATTTTTTGTCGTTACCATAAGGGGGCACCATAATGGGTGCCATAATTACGGTACAAAGCCACTAGGCTCATATTTTGCGAACCATAAATATGGTNAAGGGGGCACCATAATGGGTGCCATAATTACGGTACAAAGCCACTAGGCTCATATTTTGCGAACCATAAATATGGTTGATGTACCATAATTATGGTACAGAATGCCATAACTTTTGTATTTCGAACGCTGATCCAGAAATGTGTACCATAATGGACTCTGCACCACCCAAGTTTACCTTTCGGCCTTGGATGAACATGGTTGGGTCGTACCACAATTGGTTCTGCACCACACATATCGTTATTTCGTACGATAATTTCGAAATTCGTACCATAATGAACTCTGAACCANTAATTGGTTCTGCACCACACATATCGTTATTTCGTACGATAATTTCGAAATTCGTACCATAATGAACTCTGAACCACCCAAGGTTTCTTTTCGCCTTGAATGGACATGGCTGGGCCGATTGAAGCAGACATTGGTTGCTGGGATTCTTTTGAAGTCAGCGTTTATCGCATGCCATATTAATAGCATTGTACATGCATGAAAATTTTTCTTGGGTTTCAGCTTCCACGCGTGTACCAGCGTCACAGATGGTGGCTAAGCCCACGGATTCCGCGGGCCCTTCACCTTGAATTGACATAGTTAGGCCGATTGAAGCAGACATTGGTGGCTGGGCTTCTTTTCAAGCCGGCGTTTATCGCAGGCTATATTAATGACTTCGCTGAATTTCTTGACATTTGCCCATAAGCTTGACGACTTGAGACAGGCTTTGATTTCATCTCCAGGTGTGCCCCTNCTGAATTTCTTGACATTTGCCCATAAGCTTGACGACTTGAGACAGGCTTTGATTTCATCTCCAGGTGTGCCCCTCTGAATCACCGGTAGGGTTTAGTGGAATTTACCAGCCAGTAATACAACCATTCCTCCCATAACGTCTGTATTGTTTTTTATATCCTGTAGAGTTCTGTTTAGGGCCTCTGTCGCTTTTTTGTGTGACATTGTGCTTTCGTCCCACACTAACAACTTACATTGACGCAGCATTGTACCCCGAGCGCTATTTTGACTAGAATGTTTTTCCTGAGGGAGTGAGATATTTCTTCGGGATAAAAAGTAGCATATGTCACTTCCCGGCCCTCCAACTATCTCTGTGCAATAAATCACGTCGATCCGTTGTGAAGAGGTATACATATGACTTGAAGGATAGATGATGAGGAGGAAATATTTTACATACAACGAATGCCTAACGAACAGGAGTATATGTTTTACATATTTAAAGGGCATCTGCTTTGGATGGGGTTATATATTTGACATGTATGACACAGGATGAGGGGGTAGTATTTTCACGTAAGGATTGTTATGGATGACGAAAATTTTATATTTATAGAATATCTGCAATGGAGGAGTATACATATGACATTAAATTGTAAACAATGGGGAGGAAATATGTTGCAAAAATTTAATGCTTGACAAGGAGGGAATATTATATTAAAAGGTAATACTAGGTGAAGGGGGTTGTAGATATTAGATGATAATCCGGAATGATTTGGAAATATTTTGCACTTAATGAATGCCTGAGTAGAAGGTGGTATTCCTTACTAATATTATAAATACGAAAGTGTGTTTGTTTGTTGGTTTGTCCTTCTTTCACGTCACAACAGAGTAACGGATCGACGTGATTTTTTGCACAGAGATAGTTGGAGAGCCGAGAAGGGACATAGGCTACTTTTTATCCTGAAAAAAAATCTCATTCCCTCAGGAATAACATTTTAGTAAAAACAGCGCTCGGGGTACAATGCTGCGTCAATGTAAGTTGTTAGTGTGGGACGAAAGCACAATGTCACATAAAAAAGCAATAAAGGCCCTAAACCGAACTCTACAGGATATACGAAACAAAACTGACATTATGGGAGGAATGGTTGTATTACTGGCTGGTGACTTCCGCCAAACTCTAGCAGTGATTCAGAGGGGCACATCTGCAGATGAAATCAAAGCCTGTCTCAAGTCGTCAAGCTTGGGCAAATGTCAAGAAATTCAACTTGATGACAAATATGAGAGTGCACCTTTACAATGACGTTGATACAGGACATTATGCTGATATACTATTAAAAATTGGAGATGGGTGGTTAGAAACAGATGCCGAGGGCTGTGTGTCACTAACGGGGGAATTTAATAATTTGGCGCAGAGTGATACCGAACTGATTACTAGCGTTTACTCAGATCTACAAAGAAATATAAATGACTTCCAGTGGCTATGTAAAAGAGCGATTCTAGCACCAAAAATGACATCGTTAGTGCTCTGTTCTCTGTTTATGATCAGTGTCTGTCTACTAACAAATGCCGTTATTTCTCCCTATAAGTTTGTTATAAGCCGCGGATAAAACCTAGTGTTTAATATTTGTAAAGCTTTATTTGGTAAATTTAATTTTATGCTAGTTAAACATGGAATAATTTCTTGCACTAGAAGAGAGGGATAGAAAAATTTGGCGGTTTGATGTTAGGGAACGCCACAGTTCAAGAAATATGCATTTTAAGGTATTCTGCGTTTGAAAAACAGTTTACCAGACATGCTCTGGAAGAGTCTGGGTATGTAACGGCATGCGTAGAAACCAGGACACGGAGCTGAATGCCACCTGTTGTTTGGTAAAACTGTCTACAGGCTATGCACGGTAAATTGAGCACTTTTTCAAGCCTAATAATTTGGAGTGATAATTAATAAATATACATTACTGTAGTCTTAGGCCTTAACTTTCGAGTCCGGTGAAATATATACACTGTGCTTATTACTTGCATGGCAGTATTTATTTTAATAACTCTTGGAATAATAAAAAAATTTCTTATTGGAATAAAAGTACCTAAGGCATCAAAAGTGCTCACTTTACCGCGAACAGTTTTTATACACTGAGACGGCAGCCAATGAACCTACAGCTTAGGTTCTGGTATGTAGGAGACGGTAGGTCGATGAACTAACGGTATTTTTCTGTTTCTAGTAATTTATATCTTTCAAGTTAGTTCAACTCTTAAATAAATATATTTTCATATTAGTAAAGTTATTGTTTAAACAGTGCCAAACGAGCTAATAGCCTATCGTACACTTCTCCCACCATCGTAACACGAGACGATTCTTAGCACTGTTTTGGCTCACTTACCCCAGCGGTACATGGTCCACCCTGCCCCAGCGACCGACAAAAGCCACCCTTAATAATTTTTGTTTCATTTCCCTGTTAACTGCGTGAATACGATTGCCTCATCGAGGAGATATTTGGTGACTGTGATATAAATATTGATCATTGTCGTATAATAATGTAGTCTATTTTGGGAACCCTACATTATTGAACGATTTACGGCAGTGCGCCCTGTTCTCGTAAGGAAGTTGTTTGACGAGTCAAAATAAGATCAGCGTCCTCGAGTCTCCATCCATGAGAACGACGCGCAGACAGATACAGTGTCACCTATTGTTGTTTTCGATCTCTTTAGACAATGCTATATAAGTAATTAATCACTAATTTGTCAATATTAAGTTAATTTTTGTGTACTTTGTGATTGGTAGAACGTTAGACGAGTACATTTAATATGAACCACACTTTTTATTAACACGTTCTATATAAATGTATCTTAGGTAAAGGCTGTTCACGGTAATGTATAAGCAGTTTTGGAAGCACTGCTTACGAGCTACTTTAGTATCATTTAGCTATATGCAAAAACTTGTATAAAGTGAAAACATGAAATTGTTACAAACTTATGTGAGCATAATTTGCAAATTCATGCTCTAATGTGTAAAAGGAAAAAAACCCAACATATTTGCCATAAATTTGAACATTTCATTCCCAATACGCCAGGACCTGGAACTGATTTATTTAATTCGCTGCAAACTTAAGCCTGTATGCCACGATGGAAGATTCCTTGGAAGCCAGCATGGCCGCTTGTATGGATGGTTTCCTGGAAGATTTAGCCATCTGCTGGCCATTTTCATTGACGCTTTCATAATTGGTTGTGTGCAATTTTCGATGGAAAGTTTCCTACAAGGTTGAAAATTTATCCACTCATAGAAAGTGTGGTAGAATAATTTTGCTTGTTTTGTGAAAGAGTTTGAGAGTATTAAATACGAATAAATAGTAAATATAAAAACCACGAAAATAATTACTGATTCTAAAACAAAACTGTGTGAAAATTATAGTTAACATTCGTGATTGTTCAACACAAAAGTTCCAGTTATAACAAAGGAACGGTTATGCTCTGGTGCATAAACGCATAATGTTCGTAAACACATAATGCGGAAGCTGTGAGTGGAGATTGTTCCTGAACCACAGCTGCAGAAGCAAAATCATAACAAATGCACTCGTATTTTCTTGTGCAGCAACAAGTATAGTTGGAAAGATTATTCCAATGAACCCTCCATAATTGCTTCCAAGCAGGCTCGTGTAGCTGGTCTCGGGGAAGATTCCGCCCGAGCTTATACGGAAAACGTTATCGTGGCATACAGACTCTAGTTATGAGCCAGCGCTCGAGTNGGGAAGATTCCGCCCGAGCTTATACGGAAAACGTTATCGTGGCATACAGACTCTAGTTATGAGCCAGCGCTCGAGTGTATAGCGGTTGTATATATGCAGTTAATAGCTGTTGGCGATAAAGTGAGCACTTTTGAAATTAACCGTTGAAAAATTCACTGTCCCAAACTGCGTTCCTTTTAACAGGCGCACTGAGTGGCATGCGCCCAGTAAAGTTGGCAACGATGGAGTGAAAGTAGTTTCATGTCTTAACGTTGAATTAAAATTGTTTGATAAACATTTGCGAAAATTGAAATAATTTATCTTGCTTTCTGTGTTTTTGCAACGCTTAAAAGTGTTAGAATTATCAAATTTTTAAAATATCTACTTTTCAATAATTCCACTATGTCATTTGACCGAAGCATGAATAAAGTTGTCAGGCCATGGCAATGTTAATTTTTCACGTGGCAGAAGAAGAATACATAATGTTCATGCACGTAGATATTGAGGCAGGGGTTTGAAAAGTGCTCAGCTTACCATGAACAGCATATATAGTGTAGTGAGTCATATGACGGGATGTTGTGTGTGCAGGTTAAGGACACACCCTGGGAAGGTGGCGTGAGGNTGTTGTGTGTGCAGGTTAAGGACACACCCTGGGAAGGTGGCGTGAGGGGAGTGGCGTTAGTGTGGAGTCCGCTCATCGCCGACACACCCAGAGTGTCGCACCACCTCATGCAGATCCAGGATTGGCTGCCTACACTCCTCGGCGCTGCCAACCACACCGCAGGTCAGTTGCCTCGCCACGCCACAGTATTACCGGATATTATAGCGAGTGAACAGATCTGGGTGGCTCTTAACGTCGAGGTCATTATAGCTGATGAGGGTGAAGCGAGGTGAGGATGGAGCAGTGCCGGAATGCGAAACGGGAGATCCCCGCCGACCAGCGGCATCATACGGCACGATTACCACATGTGAAAATACGGGAATCGAACCCGGTTTGCCTAGGTGGGAGGCGGGTATTCTAGCCACTACACCACCATGGTCCCCAACCAACAATAAAAAGAAATTGATTTTTTTTTTTCAATATATTTTCACTTTAAATGCCACCCGGCTGTATAATGTTACAAAAACAACTAAACAAATAAGCACTGGACAGTACAATATTATTAAAAACATGACGGATTTTCCCTGTGAGATGCCAATAGAGTATTTATTTGATGAAAATACGAAACTCGTTGGTAACTTATTTCAGCAGGTTTTTGTAACACGTATAAAAAGGGAAACCTCATTTTCGCGAAAAGAGTTTCAATACTGTAGATGTTGATCTTTTTTTTCTGTGGTTATCAGTAGCNAAGGGAAACCTCATTTTCGCGAAAAGAGTTTCAATACTGTAGATGTTGATCTTTTTTTTCTGTGGTTATCAGTAGCTTATTTTGTGACGATTTAGTCTGGTATTATACTGGGTCAATCAGAATTAGGTTACTGCAGAAGTGAGGAGCTGTGATTAGCGGGCAGGCATATGAGACGCGTAACAAGTACAACCATCCAATTGCGAAATTGGATGTGAGTCTAAGTGATTAGAAATCTGTCGGGACAAGGACTCTTTTCGCGAAAATCGGGTGTCCCTATGTATAAGTAATTTACACTCAAAAATCTTGTGCGAAACAAATTTTCAAACGCAACGTATTTCAGCTAAAATATTTCAGGATAGTGAAATAACATAATATGGCGGTATAAAATTGCGAACACAGACAAAAAAAGATATATAAGATAGACAAATATGCATGGGTTGAATGTATGCACATTAAGATAAAAAAGTTCCCGACAGACATCACTATTTTTGGGGATGACGCCCATGTGTGGCAGTAGTCCTTGGGGCATGACATATCCGGACGTCCTGTTATGAAGAAGCCGAGAACGCAGCGGCATGGGAAAAAGGAGAACCCCGAAGAAAACGAAAGGGAGGCTATGATGCCCACCATGTTTCTCGCATGCAAGGGTAGTGAGCGGCCAGCGTGGTTTGTTTTATAAATGCCGAGCTTCCGCTGATATCGATAACACGTTGTAAATGTTGAAGTAACTTGTTATGCGTCCGACTGGAGCCATTTATTATATTAAATATATACAGATGCANACACGTTGTAAATGTTGAAGTAACTTGTTATGCGTCCGACTGGAGCCATTTATTATATTAAATATATACAGATGCACATTTTAACTGTTAGCTGTTTGTATTTTTTATGCTGTGTACAACAGTCACTGTGTAATCCGTTTATTTTCCGTGTGTATATATGTATGTATAAATATTTAGGTTAGTTCATGATAGGTTAGGTTAGGTTAGGTTTGATTAGGTCNTCCGTGTGTATATATGTATGTATAAATATTTAGGTTAGTTCATGATAGGTTAGGTTAGGTTAGGTTTGATTAGGTCCGTTTGTTCTGTGCACAATTTTGCTACTCTTTACCATTTCATTCTTACATGTCTAATTTTTAATGTTTTATTCTTTTATTTGTTTTTTTATTTATTTTAAATGAAAAATAATTAAATGGCCGAAAATTGCATGCATTTATTCCATTGTTATATATTGTCAAAGATGATGTAATCTCCAGCCCCGCTCGAGCAACTGTTCCACATCTCAGGCGACCAATGCAAACTCAAGGAAAACTGCCTAGTTGTAATCACCTCTAGAGTACAACCATAATGTAGCAAAGTATAAACTGAGTAAGAGAATTTTGAAGAATGAATGAAAAGTTATAATTGTTTAATATGTAAATATAAAAGAACTGTAGGTATTGAGAGGAAATGACACTTCAACACAGCGGGTACTGTGTTGACATGATACTTCAACACAGCGGGTATTGTCTGCTACTGGCTGCTTTGAAATGCTGTATTCTGTATCCCTGATTCTACGCGCCCACATCACTTGTTTACAAAGTTTGGCACGGAAGCTTAGAACGATGAAACGTAGGCAGCTGGCGGAGTTCTCTTCTGTGCTGAAAGCGAATACTGCTGGGTGTTCTGGCCAACCAATGGGAAGCCAGAGATCAATAGGTTTACTCTCTCGAGCAGGGCAAAAGTTGTTGAGAAAATGTATCAAAATATGGTTTTAATATGTGAATTTTTAATTGAAATTTATAATCTGGGACACAAAGAATATACGCCATGTATTGTTTAAGTTTTGTATAATCTGGAAAATACATATAAATTTAGTTTTTGTTGCATTCTAGAGGGAAGCGTAGTAAGACGNTTTAAGTTTTGTATAATCTGGAAAATACATATAAATTTAGTTTTTGTTGCATTCTAGAGGGAAGCGTAGTAAGACGGAAGGGGAGGGAAAAGCTTGGTTTCTTCCTTTACTCAATTGTGTATCATTCCCATGACATGTAATAACTACCATTGCCATATTGTGTATGGGTCAATAAAACACGCCGTAAAATTAAAACAAATATAAAAAACGNATGTAATAACTACCATTGCCATATTGTGTATGGGTCAATAAAACACGCCGTAAAATTAAAACAAATATAAAAAACGTCATAACTACGACAATTGTTACACTAATTCCTATAAAATAACAATAAACCTAATTCAAAAACAACGAATTTAATAAGTTACCTATAACAATTAACAAGACATTACTATGTAAAACTATTTTCCCTTATTCGCTGATGACATATATGCCAGTCAGCTTTTTTAAAAGTAAAAACACAAGCAGTCACCCACACACACACACACACACACACACACACANTATATGCCAGTCAGCTTTTTTAAAAGTAAAAACACAAGCAGTCACCCACACACACACACACACACACACACACACACACACACACACACACATGTATATATATATTTTAAATTACTGATTTCATATATGTCTACCGTGAATAAAATACGCATGTGAATTTCACGGCAATAAGTTGGCTAGTTGGCTTAAATACACAACTGGACACTTTAATATTCGTTATCAATGCCGTAATTCAGCTTGTGCGAAGATGCAGAGGCAGAGCAGCTTTGAAATAATTTTGTGTTTTTAATGAAATTTTATACCTTCGTTGTGTTGCACTTAAGAACATTGAACTGACAGTAATAATTAATTGTTGTTTCTTAACCGTACCTCAAGTCAAATAAAACCTGTTTTGGTAAAGCCGTATTTTAGGTCAGCACTGAGCAGAATACGAATATGCAGGAGTTTATGAAGTGTAAGAATTAATTTTCGGGTGCGTGAAATTACATGAAGTCATTACGGTTCTCCTTTGGCAGAAAGGGAGAATAACAGACCTATCATATCAATCGTAATTGCGTTTTTTTACGTCTGTAATTAAAATAAGTTAAGGAAATATGAGTTTTTGTCGTAATGTAATTTTAACACATATGACAGTATTTATTTTTAAATAAGCATATCATATATTTACAATATATTTTCCAGATAACAGACTAAAACAAAATACAATGAAGGAAAATTATCCATTAAGCAAACCTATAAGCATTAACTTGTCGCTGGTACAATTGCAAAATAAAAATTTCATATTGTCTGTTTACATACGTATGCTAGGAATAAGAACACTGACTAAGTGGAAAGATATACGTATTTGCGTTCACGTGAAGGTTACAGCGCGAAGAAGCAGCGGACCCTGGACGAAAGTAGAGACAGTTCACTGTAAATTGAACACTTCTTAAAGCCCTGCTTAAGATCTACTTGTATGCACGTTGTGTATTCTTACATCGTATGTTAAAATTTGCATTGCCATGGACCTGGCCACTTCAGTCATGCGTCGGCCAGGTGAAAATGTGAAATTATTACAAAAATTAATACATTACACATTTATTAAATGACAACTTTTATATGCACTAAGAAACGACAGGAAAAAAATAATTTCATTGTTTACTAATGTTTCTCATAAATTTTTAATTCAACGTAAAGACACGGAACTACATCCCCCGCATCGATACCAACCTTACTGGGTACATGTCATTTACAACGCCCATTAAAATATATGCAGGTAAGGGCAGTAACATTTTTCACAAGTTGATTTTAAAAATGCTTAATTAACCGCGGACAACGTACACTAGGATACAATTAAGTATTTTCCTAGAGCTTGAGGGCTAGTCCCGCATAGCACACTGTTTATTAGGTGTATTGCAAAGAACAATGTTGGAGACTAATACAGAACAAGAGCGCTAATGGAATGTTGGAATGACGTCACTGGCATTATGCCTCAGGAATGTGTAATGGGCCGCGTGCAAAGCAACGAGCTATTTTGTACTGTTTGGCCCCGGGTTCAACACCCGACCCGGCTGTCGGGTCGATTCTACGAGTGTTGACCTAATGTGACCGAAAACTGTCTGTTGTGGCCAAAGGTACGAGATACGCTTCCGAGTAATGATTTCCAATTAAGTTGGCTCAGTGACAGAAGTCACTGGGCACAGATAGAAATGAAAGTTATAGTTTCTCGTTAGGCTGGTATCACTGACAAACGGAGACTTTACGACAGGGTGTGTTGTCCTCTGGGCCACACAACGTCTAAAATTTGAAAAGTAAAGAGATTTGGGCAGCTCTTGACATTGAGGTCTTGAGAGACGATGAGGGTGAAGAATGAATGAAAGGGCAGGGGTAACAGGAGATCGCGGAGAAAACACGCCGACCAGCGGCATCCTTCGGCACGATTCTAACATGCGTAAATCCCGTGGTGACCCCGCCGGGAATTGAACCCGGTAGTCTAACCACTACTTCACCACGGCCCCGCAACGTCTGAAGAGGAAATTTGTGGTTAAGAAGAATAAGGGGAAAATTTTTCTGGGCTTGCTTTTATATCCAGCACTATGCGTTGTTTTCTTAGTAGAAAGAGTAGGATAAATGTGTCACAGGTAGCCGTTAGGTGCCATGGAATAAAAGGAAAAAGGAAGGTGAAACGGAATTAAAGTTGAGGTGAGAAAAGTGAAAAAGGTGGCAGATGCAACAGTATTATGTGCGTAATAATTCTATAAATGTAAATGTTGTAAGTTTTCTCTTAGTGCGGAGTTATAATGTATAAATATCTAACATAAATAAACATAAATAGTGTTTAGCAACTATACGAGTGAAAAAGAGTAAAGGGAATTAAATTGACCAAAATTAGTTAATGAATGAGTAGCATGTTTTATATATTTGCGACAGAGTATCAAATAGTGACTTAAAAGGTAATTAAAAAAAGAATACGCATTGAAAATAATTTTTTTAAATTGTTTTATGTTTAGATAGACTTTAAATTTCTCCATACGTGTTTCAAAATAGTACATACAAAATATTTGAGGCTACAGTTGATTTTTGATGGCACCAGAGTAACAAAGAGAAATGTTAACAAAATCCACTGAGATGTTCGTATGTAGTTCATTCAAATTTTTACGATATAATTCAATAGTATAATAGAAAGATATCGAAACAAATTGCCTGTGAAGCATGTGCTGAATATAAGAGAAATAATTGTTTATGGCATTCCCTGATTATATGAAACACATTTGCGTAAATCAAACTTTGTGTTTAAATAATGCCTTGAAGTTGGTTCGGAGCAAGAGTTAAAATTATAATACTTATAATTATTCAAAAATTGTTTTCGAAAATTTTATTTGAATAATTTGTTGTTTATATTAAATACCATATATATATATAAACACCTCACAAACAGTTTGGAATATACTTACAGAATGTAAAAAAAATGTGAAATATTCATAAATGAAAACATAGCAATTAGAAGTTACCAGCGGTACCGATACAAAACGTGAAATTCAAAGTGTTTCCGACGAAAACCATTTTGCAATATCACAGACCGATAAACAAGAACGAACAACAACATTAGGGCAATGGTGTCTGACTAGGGAGGGTTTCGTTCTTCCCGCTGCAGCTTAGTACTGTGTGTGTATGGCCTCCATGTGCATTGTACGAGTCCCCAAACACGCCGTGGCATGCTTGTAATCAATGTGCTGATGTCATCTTCCGGTCCGGACGAAGGTCATGTTTTATCTGGGTAGCTCTTATGAGATCCGAAAGTGTTTCTGTGGTTTTGTGGACGATTATAATCTACTGTTTTCAGCTTGTCCCAGACACGTACAATGTGTTAGTGCATTCTCTGTTGATCACAAAAGAACTGCATAGCTCCTACCACCCAAAATGCCTTATCTCACAATATTCCAAACTTTTTATGAGGCGTGTGTGTGAATATATATATATACATACATGCATACATAAAACTGCAAAAAAATAAACAATTCTTAAACGTAAGAAACGATGCAGGCACCGTAACACGGTTAAGGGCTCTGCCCGCCTGTAACTTGTTTGCGCGTTCAAGACCTCGAAACGCGTGCACTGTAAGGTCGACTATTGCTCACTCGCCACTTGTCTCATCGCCTTAACGTACAATGCACTCAACTGGCGTGAAGTCGTTCCGTCGCCGACTCGCCTGAACGTGACTTTCAGAGTGAGAGATGACCCTATGTGTTTATGGAGAGATAATTAAGATGAAAGTATGATAATTGTCTAAAGACTATAGTTTCTGAATGGCAACGTTTAGCAGCTAAAGCTGATTCAGAATACACCCGTTTTAGTCATAATCCCATATAAAAATTATCCTTGGATTTGAAATGAGATCTCGAAACATATATTTTGGTATAAAACGTTTCCAAGACGCTTTTCATGTTCAAATACCACTACAAAATATGCGAATGTTTTTTAATCACGTGTTTTCTGCCATTTTCAGAAACGCACAGCCAGACGGAGCCATATGGGTCTCAATGTACCCTGTTGTGTATATTATAATAAATAAACTATCGAATATTTCAATGTAGTCGAAATGAAAGTCAATATTGGTTCCCAATTTATATATTTGGTTATTGAAACATAAATGTGGTCGTTGAAAACTGTCAAAGTCAGAGTAAATAGCTTTAAGTAGCCTTCTGTTTGCTGCATTTATTCTTCTGTAAAACTGTGTTTTAAACTATAGTGACAATGCTGTATCTTTACTGAACCAAATGCTTTAAAAAGAACCGCCGGATATAACCTTGAGCGGTTAATATTTTTTTTTATATTACTGGGGGCTCCTTATGGACGCAAGGCCACCGGCGCGAGATGACATGCGTGTGTGTGTGTTTCCGCAGATCTGCCGGCGAACGTGGACGGGCGCAACATGTGGCCGGTGCTGACGCAGAACGAGANAATTGAACACTTCTGAAAGCCCTGCTTAAGATCTACTTGTATGCACGTTGTGTATTCTTACATCGTATGTTAAAATATGCATTGCCATGGACCTGGCCACTTCAGTCATGCGTCGGCCAGGTGAAAATGTGAAATTATTACAAAAATTAATACATTACACATTTATTAAATGACAACTTTTATATGCACTAAGAAACGACAGGAAAAAAATAATTTCATTGTTTACAAATGTTTCTCATAAATTTTTAATTCAACGTAAAGACACGGAACTACATCCCCCTCATCGATACCAACCTTAATGGGTACATGTCATTTACAACGCCCATTAAAATATATGCAGGTAAGGGCAGTAACATTTTTCACAAGTTGATTTTANTGGGTACATGTCATTTACAACGCCCATTAAAATATATGCAGGTAAGGGCAGTAACATTTTTCACAAGTTGATTTTAAAAATGCTTAATTAACCGCGGACAACGTACACTAGGATACAATTAAGTATTTTCCTAGAGCTTGAGGGCTAGTCCCGCATAGCACACTGTTTATTAGGTGTATTGCAAAGAACAATGTTGGAGACTAATACAGAACAAGAGCGCTAATGGAATGTTGGAATGACGTCACTGGCATTATGCCTCAGGAAT
This sequence comes from Clitarchus hookeri, assembly GCA_002778355.1. Classification (NCBI taxonomy): domain Eukaryota; kingdom Metazoa; phylum Arthropoda; class Insecta; order Phasmatodea; family Phasmatidae; genus Clitarchus; species Clitarchus hookeri. The sequence continues at coordinate 64,524 of NQII01007318.1, read as the reverse complement.
GTGTAATGGGCCGCGTGCAAAGCAACGAGCTATTTTGTACTGTTTGGCCCCGGGTTCAACACCCGACCCGGCTGTCGGGTCGATTCTACGAGTGTTGACCTAATGTGACCGAAAACTGTCTGTTGTGGCCAAAGGTACGAGATACGCTTCCGAGTAATGATTTCCAATTAAGTTGGCTCAGTTACAGAAGTCACTGGGCACAGATAGAAATGAAAGTTATAGTTTCTCGTTAGGCTGGTATCACTGACAANGGCTCAGTTACAGAAGTCACTGGGCACAGATAGAAATGAAAGTTATAGTTTCTCGTTAGGCTGGTATCACTGACAATCGGAGACTTTACGACATGGTTTGTTGTCCTCTGGGCCACACAACGTCTGAAATTTGAAAAGTAAAGAGATTTGGGCGGCTCTTGACATTGAGGTCTTGAGAGACGATGAGGGTGAAGAATGAATGAAAGGGCAGGGGTAACAGGAGATCGCGGAGAAAACACGCCGACCAGCGGCATCCTTCGGCACGATTCTAACATGCGTAAATCCCGTGGTGACCCCGCCGGGAATTGAACCCGGTAGTCTAACCACTACTTCACCACGGCCCCGCAACGTCTGAAGAGGAAATTTGTGGTTAAGAAGAATAAGGGGAAAATTGTTCTGGACTTGCTTTTATATCGAGCACTATGCGTTGTTTTCTTAGTAGAAAGAGTAGGAAAAATGTGTCACAGGTAGCCGTTAGGTGCCACGGAATGAAAGGAAACGGGAAGGTGAAACGGAATTAAAGTTGAGGTGAGAAAAGTGAAAAAGGTGGCAGATGCAACAGTATTATGTGCGTAATAATTCTATAAATGTAAATATTGTAAGTTTTCTCTTAGTGCGGAGTTATAGTGTATAAATATCTAACATAAATAAACATAAATTGTGTTTAGCAACTATACGAGTGAAAAAGAGTAAAGGGAATTAAATTGTCCAAAATTAGTTAATGAATGAGTAGCATGTTTTATATATTTGGGACAGAGTATCAAATAGTGACTTAAAAGGTAATTAAAAAAAGAATACGCATTGAAAATAATTTTTTTAAATTGTTTTATGTTTAGATAGACTTTAAATTTCTCCATACGTGTTTCAAAATAGTACATACAAAATATTTGAGGCTACAGTTGATTTTTGATGGCACCAGAGTAACAAAGAGAAATGTTAACAAAATCCACTGAGATGTTCGTATGTAGTTCATTCAAATTTTTACGATATAATTCCATAGTATAATAGAAAGATATCGAAACAAATTGCCTGTGAAGAATGTGCTGAATATAAGAGAAATAATTGTTTATGGCATTCCCTGATTATATGAAACACATTTGCGTAAATCAAACTTTGTGTTTAAATAATGCCTTGAAGTTGGTTCGGAGCAAGAGTTAAAATTATAATACTTATAATTATTCAAAATTGTTTTCGAAAATTTTATTTTTGAATAATTTGTTGTTTATATTAAATACCATATATATATACTGTATAAACACCTCACAAACAGTTTGGAATATACTTACAGAATGTAAAAAAATGTGAAATATTCATAAATGAAAACATAGCAATTAGAAGTTACCAGCGGTACCGATACAAAACGTGAAATTCAAAGTGTCTCCGACGAAAACCATCTTGCAATATCACAGACCGATAAACAAGAACGAACAACAACATTAGGGCAATGGTGTCTGACTAGGGAGGGTTTCGTTCTTCCCGCTGCAGCTTATTACTGTGCGTGTATGGCCTCCATGTGCATTGTACGAGTCCCCAAACACGCCGTGGCATGCTTGTAATCAATGTGCTGATGTCATCTTCCGGTCCGGACGAAGGTCATGTTTTATCTGGGTAGCTCTTATGAGATCCGGAAGTGATTCTGTGGTTTTGTGGACGATTATAATCTACTTTTTTCAGCTTGTCCCAGACACGTACAATGTGTTAGTGCGCTCTCTGTTGATCACAAAAGAACTGCATAGCTCCTACCACCCAAAATGCCTTATCTCACAATATTCCAAACTTTTTATGAGGCGTGTGTGTGAATATATATATATATACATACATGCATACATAAAACTGCAAAAAAATAAACAATTCTTAAACGTAAGAAACGATGCAGGCACCGTAAGGTCGACTATTGCTCACTCGCCACTTGTCTCATCGCCTTAACGTACAATGCGCTCAACTGGCGTGAAGTCGTTCCGTCGCCGACTCGCCTGAACGTGACTTTCAGAGTGAGAGATGACCCTATGTGTTTATGGAGAGATAATTAAGATAAAAGTATGATAATTGTCTAAAGACTATAGTTTCTGAATGGCAACGTTTAGCAGCTAAAGCTGATTCAGAATACACCCGTTTTAGTCATAATCCCATATAAAAATTATCCTTGGATTTGAAATGATATCTCGAAACATATATTTTGGTATAAAACGTTTCCGAGACGCTTTTCATGTTCAAATACCACTACAAAATATGCGAATGTTTTTTAATCACGTGTTTTCTGCCATCTTCAGAAACGCACAGCCAGACGGAGTCCTTAAGGGGGCGTCCCTCGTTACCATATGGGTCTCAATGTACCCTGTTGTGTATATTATAATAAATAAACTATCGAATATTTCAATGTAGTCGAAATNGGGTCTCAATGTACCCTGTTGTGTATATTATAATAAATAAACTATCGAATATTTCAATGTAGTCGAAATGAAAGTCTATATTGGTTCCCAATGTATATATTTGGTTATTGAAACATAAATGTGGTCGTTGAAAACTGTCAAAGTCAGAGTAAATAGCTTTAAGTAGCCTTCTGTTTGCTGCATTTATTCGTCTGTAAAACCGTTTTTTAAACTATAGTGACAATGCTGTATCTTTACAGAACCAAATGCTTTAAAAAGAACAGCCGGATATAACCTTGAGCGGTTGATATTTTTTTTTATATTACTGGGGGCTCCTTATGGACGCAAGGCCACCGGCGCGAGATGACGTGCGTGTGTGTGTTTCCGCAGATCTGCCGGCGAACGTGGACGGGCGCAACATGTGGCCGGTGCTGACGCAGAACGAGAGTGCCCCTTATAGCGACCTGCTGCTGGTGCTCGACCGTGGTCGGGGGCTGGCCGCCGTGCGCAGCGGCGACTGGAAGCTTGTGCAGAGTGAGTGCCCGCCGTCCTTTAACTATTTACTCCTGCTGTCCCTGTGCCAGTATTTGGGGACCCCGTATCTTAAATTGGAAGGTATTGAAGAGTGAAGCGCCCGTCCTCTTTACAGCTATCCTTCCGCTGTCCCTGTGCCGGGGCCTGTGAACCCCGTATTCTAGATTGCAAGCTGGTGTATAGTGAGCGCCCGCCCCCTTACAGACTTCCTTCGGCCGTCCCTGTGCCAGGACCTCTGAACCCCCCCTGCTCCAAGAATTTATTCTACTAAGGTTAGGAAATTCAGTGATAATAGTTCGTCAACTAAATGTTTCGCCGAATGGTAGCACTGATTTTGTGTGCATGCTGGATTTTATAGGTTCTGCATATGAACATATTGGTTAGTTGTAATTTTCATTATATAAATTTTAATTTCTTAAAATCTTTCTATTTGTATTGCATTGCATTTCTTCTTCGCACTAGAGTGGAAAATTAACGAAATATGTGCACATGTTTTTTAATATTTTATCTTGAAACGGGATTAATAAAAATCATGTATTATAAAATTACTTGAATTAGATGTGACAACAGAATAACTTCCTTTTAATGACATCAATATTTATTTCGTTCCTAAAGTAGAATTTTTTTTCACTTAAATAAGCGTGTATATGAAAGGTCGATGTCAAACACAACTCTAAGTTAACTATATATTTACATAATAAGGCGTGAATAATGGATACGAAATAAGGTTAATAAATACAGGAATGTATATCGTAAATACAGTCAACCACAAACTTTTACACGCAAATAAACAGAATTTGGCTATTCACCACCAGCTTGAAAGCAAACTCTTTAGAACACCAGCGAACCTTACGGCGCGAATTTTCCCTATGCTAAACTCTCCCATAAGGAGTTTCGTTTTGTTTCCAACCTGAGGAGAATAATAAACCTTGCTGCTACCTTAAGCCTCTGCGTAGATATGCATAGGCGGTTCACGGTTAATTGAGCTCTTTTCCAAGCCCTGCTTAGGATCTACATTTATTCTCATTTTAGAAAATAAATTCACCATAGGTAAAAACAGTCTTGCTATGGCTCTAATCACTTAACTCATGCGGTATACGAGTGAAACCATAGAACTATTCTGAATGGAAATGCATTACTAATATTCAAATTCGTACTCTTAACTTGTATATAACCAGAAAGACTTATTACACTGGCCATAAATTTAAAAATCACATTTACAAGACAACAAGTCCTGGAAATAGAGCATATTTATTAAATAATTGACAGCTCAACAGGAATCCATGCATGCCAGTTAGTATTCTAACTTACCTTTTTAAAGACAGTAATTTTTTTTCAAATTTTTATTTCAAAAGTTGCTACTTTAACATGAACAGCATATAGATGCTTTTACAAATTACTTCTTAGCGTAAGTCAACTTTCAAGTACCGCAAAATGTAATTTTGTTCATCAAAGGAAACGTACATTAGAGTTGTCAAACTATCTTGTTTTGGGAAACAAAATGTGCCTGATAACATAACATTTGATCGAATAATGTTTGGCGATGTCAAAACAAACCTCACGTTTAATTCTGAGAAAGATGTTTGTCTCAGCGAAAAGAAAACAATTTCTACTACCAGTATAAAAATCTATTTTTTATAACTCTTTAAGGAATAAGATTCCGTCTTATTATTTGCAGCTAATTGTGCTAGAAAATTGCCAGTGAATGTTTTAAGTTAAATTTTATGCAATAACTAGAAGGAAATATTTGTTTTGTTGATTTAAAATGGGTATAAATGAACACAAACCAGATATAATTCGTAATTTTCACGGATGATTACAATGACTTATCTCAATATTGTTTGCAACATACTGCATGGGGCTGTTTTGCTATTTATAAATGTTTATTTATTTTGGCAATCCTTAAAATAATAACAATTAATATAATAAAATCTGCTTTAGTGTACCTTATATCAAAGGATATGTCCGTATATTAAGCAAAGAGATCCATAACAAATTTTGATTATAAATATGTAACTAACTCAGTGGCATATATTGCTGTCTTTTTCCGAGGAGTGAAATGTTAAAATCTGAACGCTTATCCTTTCGCGATATTATCCCCTCTTCTTCCCCCCGCCCAAAATTAAGACTTGCGGAGAATTAACAACATGAAGCTTGCCAAAAATTTTTTAATTAAATTTTTTTTAGTAGATTTGTGTGGATGTGTCTTCTTGGGAAGGACCAAACAGGTAATTCTCCTCCCACGTAAACGTAACACAAAGTACGTTATGACTAAAATTCCAGAAAACAAGAGACCATCGAAGATGGCCACGAAAACTTTCTATTTTTCGCGTGGTGCTTTGGAGGCTGATGGGCAAAAGTAAGTAGGAAGAGGGGGCCTCACTAAGAAATGCAAGCATTACTGGGGTTTCGAAGAGCCACGGTGGTGTAGTGGTTAGACTACTCGCCTCACACCGACGCGAACAGGGCTCGATTCACGGTGGGATCACTGCCAGATTTTTGAATTTGAGAATCGTGCCGGACGATGGGGCTGGTCGGCGAGATTTTCCTCGGGAATCTCCCGTTTCCCTTGCCCCTGTATTCCCGGGCTGCTCCATACCCACCTCGCTTCACCCTCATAGGCTCTGAAGGCTGTTCAAGTGCCCACAATTTTGAGGGATAATATTAATAAAAATTAATAAAAATACCAAATAATTTCAAATAATATCTCTCACCTACTTTTTAAAAGAAGTATGGGCAATTTGACCCTAAATTTTGTGCAAAACAAATTTTGAGAAGGTATAAGATAACAATGCTTGATTTCAGCGGAAGCGTTTTTTGAAAACTTAAGAACACAACATTGAAATTTCTTAAGTCTGACTTGTCTTCGTCCGCAATTCGGTTTTAACTTCTAGCTATATTGAAATAAAATTTTATTTTGAGACTAAATAAAGTTATGGTCTAACCATTTAACGAATTTATATGAAATTGCTTTATCTTGTTTAAATGACATCAACAATTTACTTGAATTGTAGGCAAACATGCTTATTATGCAAAATTTCGAAATTTGTATTGCAAAACATATCAATTGTAAATTCACGTAACTTGAGTAATTGATTTTTTGTCAATCAAATTTCCTTGTTTTGTATACGCTCATCTGATAATTATTGGATGTAATACCACAGAATCATAAAACACTCTGAAAATATAGAATGTCATTTTTGGCACTTGAACGCCCTTAAGACCTCAAGGTTAAGAGCCGCCCATTTCTCTCTACTCCACTCCACTTCTCGCAGATTCTGAGCCCAACACCACTCACCACTTATGTCTGCTGCTGATTAGCTGTTGCAAGCGATTTCCGTTTGTTTCCTGACCAAAAGGTCTTTGTTGTGGGTGGTTGGATTAATCTCAATATTTGCAAAGTAGTTGCTTGATGACGCGACGTTGGCGGGAGCTCATAGCGGTTAGCCAACAACAACATAAGTTTTCAGTGGCCGTACATAAGGAGTCTGTGATTAGCTGTGACATAAAACCCAAAACTGTTACTTTGAACACCGACCCTCCTTGAGACATTAAGCCAGAATCTAAATCCGAAACCCACTAAAAAAAGTTTGGGTAGGTCATATCTTCCCCTTTCCTAATTTCTAACACAATTTCTCGATTTTAAGGTAAAAAATCGATATTTCGCTGGACTTCAGTCCTAGTATTGGCTACTTGGTCTTACAGAAGCTGTTTCCACCACGACCACCAATCAAAATATATAAAGTCTCCTAAATTATTATTAACGTTCAATTTTGCCGTACTAGTCATGCATTTATGTCCTCGGGTCAATATTTTTTTTTTTTTAAGATATCAGTTAATTTTGTTTCCATTATTTCTTGCTTGTCCTCACAGGCGTTGGGTTAAGGCCCAAGCAGAGGCATTCTAACACATTTCTGGCATCTTTTCTTTCACTCTATCTGCGGAGGGTGAGAAGTAAGTTTATTCATTCTAAATATACTTTATCTTCAAGTTCATCCTTAACTTTTAATTCTAACGTACCACTCTGATCTATAATTTACATCTGCCGTACTTACATTCTGGTTTCATTTTCCTTGTCATAATATGTTTTAACCAATTATAACTCTCATCACGATTCATCACATTTTATTTTTTTTTCTCTTCATGAATTTAACAGTTAGTCACGTGCATATACATTTGTGGAATCAAGCAGGGTGACATCACTGTATAGGCAAAAGGACTACCGGACCATTTTCTGGGGAACAGTTCAAATTCTACCACTTCCCTACCGGCAGCCAACACGTGTGTATCATCCTTCGTTCTGCAACTTATTACCAAACTTACATGCCAATAATATTGTCAGTACTTTATCCTCAGAACTCATTCATTCCACTCGTGTATCATCATTCATCAGACAGGAAAAAAAGGCTAATTTCTTCTATCCTCGGACGTGCAGGACCTTCTATAGTTTTTTGCACCAACTTGAGTGTATTTTGTAGACTTCACTTAATGTAGGATACACATTAGGCAATCCTCAACAAGTTCAGATTCTTATAACAAAATTGCTCTTAAGACTTTGCATGCACTGGGTATAATATTCCCCAGTTGTATATTTATTTCGATTGATCATTATCCTGCAAAGGGTTGTGTGGAATGTCTAATATTCTCCTTTGTCACCTCTCGTGTCTCGAAACGTATCCACCTTATCTCGTTGCATTCCAGCAACACCAGGAGTTGTTGTAATATCGAACATGGCAGATTATTTGCACCAGCTACTGCTAATACATTTTTCTATTCTCGGGAACAGGAAGTTTTTATCTCCGTCCAACTGCCGCATCACCAGTGATATTGCAGTGACCGGCATAATCGTATTATTCAACTTTACTACCATCCAGCTATATTCATTCTTATAGCATTTTCCCTGCTTTCCTCCATCAGGATGAATATTTCTGTCATTTCTTAGACGTGTATTCTCATCATCTGAATCTGAGGCCGTTTGGTTTTATTATGTCTCCATCGTCATATTATCGATGAGTTACTTAAACTGTGATATCTCTCCTGCTTTCTTGGTTTCTGTCCTTAGCATCCCTGCATTATTCACATTATTACTCGAGTCTAATTATAGTGACCTGCTACGTAGTTACACAATGAATAACATATACACAATGATTACACCTTTATTTTCTGTTACAGGTTTTGCAGCTGATGGTCAGCGCATCTTCTTTTCGTGAACCTAAGTTCGTTCTAAGCAATGCATGAACACTAGTTTTTCATTTTGTATTCAATTCCATTTTCTCTTTGGCCATATGCCTTTAATTGCCCTTTATTGCCCTTCTGGAGGAACCTGTGCTTTCTTCCATGTTCAAAAGGGCCCATTTTCCATAATATGGAGAGGAACTGAGGAAGGAGTATACTGATGTAATAATATAACAGAAAAATTAAATTGATTTTTAATGCTGCAAAGTAAATTTGCAACACTATTAAACTTATTGACAATAGTAAGCGTAGAAGCGACCAAGAACATCTTACAGCTTGCAATTTTTTCGCAGTTATGGCGGTTTAGAAATATCTGAAAAACTCAATCAAATTTTTGCAAGAAGGGAGTTTAGCCTCTCCCCATTCCCCCAGCCGTAATTAATGTTTGTGTTCACTTTCTTTGCAGCATTGCATTTTTTAAATATTTTAAAAAATTGCTCTCATACAATTTTTTTTCTGCTGTTTGTTAATTGTTTCTCATGTGTGTAACATTTCTGTGGCCACCGGAGAACTGTTTCAGAGTATTCCGGTGTTCGCTCTATACTGCATNTTAATTGTTTCTCATGTGTGTAACATTTCTGTGGCCACCGGAGAACTGTTTCAGAGTATTCCGGTGTTCGCTCTATATAAAACTGTCTGTTTCCTAGTTCACACATTAAAAATATCCCAGGAGGTGGTGGCACACAACATGTGTAATTGTTGCATTTCCACCAGCTAGAGAGAGTTTGTAATATGTTCGGCATACCCTAGTTCCTGGTGGTTATTGCTTCCTGCTGAGTGCATGGATGTACTGCTGCAAGTAAGCACAGTCATTACCTGGAACATTTCACAATTCAGCACTGCTCATATCTAGAAATATACTAAATTGGTGTTTTTTTTAATTTGTGTTATGCTATACTTTATTACTTTCGTCACACATGAGCGTGATCTGCACTTTGTACGAGTGCATTTCCTTGTGTGAAAAGATAAGATTTCTCAGTCCATCCAAGGATGAAATAATTCGGAGTCTGCAAAACTAATCATCACACGAAATCAAAACAACAATGTCTGACGTCAGATAATAGCATGTATATCCCATATTTCGCGAAGGTGAGCTAATATTTTCGCTAATTATTATGAGAAAAGCTGGAATTCGAACTTGTAAATTAAATATGCTTTGAAACTGAACCATGCCTTGGATAGCTCTGCATGAAACCTGCCATGAAAGAAGAACTGAATCCCATGCTACCTGGTCAGCAACTAAACTGAATACCAACTGGAGCTGCAGCTAATGGACATAGAGTGGACTGTGTAGTCTATCCATCAGGTCACAAGTCGCGAAAATGTCCTGTCCTTATCCAACAGTTATCTCTAGAGACAGGTAAATTCGCTCATTGAATGATATTTAGACTATAAATGATAACTGTTTGTATAGTCATTGTATATCTGGAGGTGACTTAATCCTCTGGTCCTTGGGTTCTTCCTCGCTGTGCAGATGTCTAACAATCGGCACCTCTTCTCAACATCCTCCCGACAATAAAGGCAGTAGAATCTCAGTCTTACTCTGTCGAGGGTCTTATTAACACCAAAGTGCCCACATGGCTGCCACATTATGCAGTTATTTTTACGACTTCTGGAGCCCTGCATTCTGGAAGTACCAACTGTAAACATGTGATTTTCCGTCATTACATTCCCAGTTTCTGTAAAGTACACCATTTTTCAGTATGAGGGAATTCCATTGTGCCCAGTATGCTTTGACTGCGGCGCTCAGGCTAGATATCTCTTCCCATTTTAGCCGACAGCTAGGTTCATAGCCCATTAATAATGGCTGCAAAGTGGGATCATACAGCTGATCTTTCCTAAAAACCCTCATCACTCCAGGTAGGCAACCCATCACAAGATAAAGAACCTTGAATTCTGGTCCTCTGCACCTTCGGTGATTCACCACTCTTTTTTTCCTGGCGTTTGCAATGACAACAAAATGGCTCACATGCCTCCGAGACAGTGCATCCGCATTGATGTGAAGGCATCCAGATCTCTGCTGTATTTCAAAGGCATATTTCTTGAAGATACTGTATCAGCAGGGTTACTTAACCTTCAGGGTTCTTTAAATTTAGTAGCCAGCGTAAATAAACTTGATCAATTCTTAGGGGAAAATGTCTGCCATAAAGGTAGGGGTGGAAGTGTGAAATTGCCTTCAACATGGCCAGATGCTCCCTGTGTTTAACAAAGTAATTTCTCTCAGGCTTATGCAATACCTTACTAAAGTATTCTAGTGGTCTTACCTTCCCATCTTGAACCTGAGATAGCGCAGCACCAATACCTACATCACTAACATCTGTGTCCAAAATGAATACACCCTCACTTTTCGGGAAACCGAGGACTGGTGGAAATATCATAATTTTATTTAGTTTACTAAAAGCATCTACACACTCAGTAGTCTAATGAAATCTCCTTTTCGCCTCAGTCATTTCATGTAGTGGCTTGGCAATCGTGATGAATCCAGGTACAAATCGATGGTAGTAGGCACATAATACCATAAAATCCACACTTCGGCTTTGTCAGTTGATGTCGGGTAATTTCTTATCGCTTTGGTATTCTCGGGGTCTGTTTCAATCCCATGGGCTGACACTACATGCCCCAAGAAATGTATTTTCTTTTGAAACAGGTGGCACTTCTTGGGAACCAGTTTCAAGTTGGCAGCGGCCACTTTCTGGAATACAGAGTCTAAGCGAGATATGTGCTCTTCAAATGTCCTGCCTGTCCAACAATATCATCTAGGTAAACCTGACATATCTAAAGACAAAACTTTGTACATCAGGCATTCGAAGGGGGCAGGGGCGCATTATGTAGCCCAAAAGGCATAACTCTGAACTGCCAGTTTCCTTTCCCTTGGACACAAAAAGCAGTCTTCTCTTGGTCCTCTGGAGCCACCTCGCACTGCACTCTTCATGTCCAAGTAGAAAACCGTAGTGAACCCACAAGGCTATTTAATGTGTCATCTATCATTGGAAGCGAATAATAGTATTTCTTTGTCACATTACAGTATTTAGCTGGCAATAATATACACAAAACATCAGCAAGCCATCTTTCTTCTTAACAAGTACAATGATTGATGGCCAAGGACTAACTGATGGCTCTATCACATCTAACTCCTTCATTTCTTTCAGAATTTCCTCAACTGCCTCGTGCGAAGCTTGTGACAGTCGTCTTGGTGGTTACTTTTTTATGAGCCTGGCATCTCCTGTATCTATGTGGTAGCAGGTCACATTAGTCCTTCCAAGGTCATATGGTCCACACGCAAAGGCATCCCTATTTTTCTACAGTAGTTCAGATATAGCCTTCTCCTGTCGCCAGTTAAGCATTAATTTGGTTCTTTCTAGAAGTTCCCCCTGCCGAGTGGGTGACTTGGCATTCAGGCCGTTGGAGTCCAAGACAGGAATTTCCTGTGTGAATAAATTCCAATGTATGGTAAGGGACAAGTGTCCGATGACAGCTTGCCTGGCTGTTCTGCAGATGGGTAGGGTGGTAACGGCAGATGATGGTGATGAAAATGGAGAGGGCAGCCGTAGTGCGGGATGGCTCATTGGCTAAGAGCGCTGCATTAAAATATAAAAGTATGGTGGACTACAGGCTGCTGTATTTGCATCACATAGTACTTCTGGTAAAGGACATTCTATTTGTTTTACTCTCAATTCTTCTGGCTTATTTGGAAATACCTGTGTGACCTGCTTGCAAACACCTATCACTGCCCCATCCTCAAGACTTATGGCACTATCGGTCAAATTTATAATTCTAACTCGAATATTGTCAGAATTATAAGAGACCTAAATTCTTGGTAGAACGAATATTTCTGGCAGGATGCCAATCCCCTCTGCTGGCTCAATTAGACCCAAATGTTTAACAAACTTTCCTTTAATTCTACCTGTAATGACAATTTCACTAGAAGCGGGCAGTATAGTTGGTTGACCACATACTACTGGGCAGTTACTTAGGGACGACAAATCATGCAGAGTTGACACTACCAACTCTGTACTGCCTATGTGTAGCACACCAAGTGTAGTATCGATAAAGCACCCCAGCATATGTAGTACATCAAGCCCCAAACATTTATCCTCTATTTCTGCAATGTAAACATCGTGCTCTATTATAAGGTCACCATGCTTCAAGAACATTTTTCTATTACCGATAACTGGTGTGGTCTCACCTGCTACTGTAGTCAAAAAGCAATTGTGACATGTTGTAGGGGCAATCGCTGGGGGGGGGGAAGGCCCGAAAATGTCTGACCTTACTACTGTAATGGTCACCCTAGTGTTGACCACCATCTGGAAAGGAACATCATTCAGACTCCCTTCCACCAGTATTGCATCCCAATCCTGTTTCACCGACCGTATATGTAAGAACATTGAGGCCTACCCTCCAGTAGTCACCGACCTAAGATCGGTGTTTACAAGTTTTCCGAATGTGCTATATTCTCACCTGCCTCTCGCTGCCTCTTTTCTCTCTGCTACTTCTGCTGCTGTTGCTGCTGTTGTTGCGGACAGTAGGCTCTCAGATGCCCAGGCTGTCCACGTGATCAACATTCCGGCCATAAGGGTGGTGGGGGGGGCAGTGAAACTCTGTAGCACGGACTCTAGAAGCAATATCTCTCATCGTCGTCTGCAACTCCTTCAGTGTCTTCATTATTCTGTCTTCGTCGTCTTCGTTCAGGGTCACTGACCGTAACATACTTCGTGCTGCGTACACCTGTCTTGTTGACTCCACCTCCAGTGCTCGTTCCAGAGCATGTTATGGGGTGCATACAGACGTTCTACTTACCGTATCTCTGTGTCGGCGATGGCATCGATGAAGAAGCCGACAGCGATGATTTCGCGCGCCTCCATAGGGCATCCTAAAATATATATGTGGGAGAGCCGCAAAATGTCTTACCATAGCTCCTGCAGTGGGTCCCCTGGTCGTTGGGTGCCGCTTCACAGTTGGGCATGGTGGGCATGTCGCAGATATCGGTCGCCGAAACGTAGCTGCAACGCCGACAACAGTTGGAGTACTCCAGTCGATGATGCTCTGACAGAGATTGGTGTATGCTCAGTGCGAGGCCTGCCAGCACAGTCACGAGGTAGTATGGCCGCTGTTCGGTTGTCCAACCATTTAGGGCGGCGACTATTTCAAACTGGTGTTGGTACTTCCGCCATGAAGTCTGGCCATCGTACGGGGAGGGCTTAATCGAGACCCCCTTCCCCACTGCTGACTGCAGGACACCAACGCTACAGATCATCGTGCTCTCCTCCGAGGTAGCTTTATTGGTTTATACTTGCACTGATTCTTCACTTTTCTCGGCTGTCAATGTGGTGGTAGGTGAACTCCGCTGATGAAGAAATTCATGCCATTCCTTCTTCACCTCACTTATTTCCTGTTTCACTTCATTCTCGACACTGTACACCCTGTTGTTTGCAATGTTCGCTATTTCAGTAACGCTGTTCATTCTTTCATTCACACTGTCAATTTTCCCGTCCACACAGTCAATTCTCGTGTTCACTAATTCGCTAATGCCCTCCATTTTCCTATATAAAGTGTATATTTTCTTATCTACTAAATCAGTTACATTAGTTACCTGGCTATTTACATTCTCTTTTACACATACTATAAATAACTAGATTTAACTAGCTTACTTAATTACATCTTCTGTCAAGCTATTTACACTTGCGCTCACACTAACCTTTTGGCTACCTAGCCACTCAGTTAATGCTTACAGTGCTTCCAGTTCTGCAGACATTTTCCTTGTTAACATTCACTGTGTCAGTTCAAAACAGTCTTAATTATTTTAATCCAAAGCTATTACAATTAATTAATTTGTTTTAAAATCACTAACTAGTTGCCTATAGTCTAACATAAATAAATGCCTCCATCCCATTTCTGACACCAGTGATACATGGACGCCTTAGAGGCGTATCTGAGTTCGTGAGGGACGGGGGTCATCATAACAAAATAAAAGATCCAATATTGCTTTCTCATTTATTCACACAGCTATTATTTACAGCATTTATTTATCTGTATCCACTCTTACTCTTTTTATTTCTTAGTGAGCGCAATATTTAATGTATATTGATACCTGCCCAATGCTATGGTTTATAAGTAGGTATTGATTCTGCTCTCGGCGTAAGGTGCCAGCAATGGATGCTAGCCCTCAGTGTTAGGGCGTAGGAATATGTGGATGTTACTACCCCTAGGTCCAATTTACCAAATAAATTCACCTTCTTTGCGAGTTAACCAATGTCAGTTTAATTTATTCTTTACAGGGTCCCTTCTACATGAACACACGAGACAACTCTCCCCTCCCCTTTTTCTACGTAGGCTACGTATGGCTTGACGTGGCGATTTGTGTCATGGGGAGCAAGATTCTTCACACTTCCTGTATGACTCTACTTATCTGACTCGAAGCGCTGGACTTCTCTCGGCCGGCGACCTCTGGACCGCTTCGTCACTCGGTAGGCAGACTGGGACGTCTGGGCTGCGACAGGTCCTCCCGATCGGCGTTGGCATCTCGACACCTTCTCGAACTCGTTCCTCCTGACTGCGATCCGCACTCCCTGATTCCCGTCGGCCGACTGCCATTGGCATCTCGACGCCTCCTCTCGTACTGGCTCTGCTCCGCACACCTCGCTTGACGTCCTCCGACTGATGTTGACGTCTTGATGCATTCTCGCAAACTCATTTCTCCTGGCTCCGGTCCATACTCCTCGCTTGACAACGTCTGACTGATCCGTTCCTTCCTCTCTCTCGTGGTTTTGTATGCTCGTTCGAAATATTAAACTTGCATCTCCTCTGCATGTGGCCGCGCTGACCGCCACGTCCCCTGAGTCGTAAAACACGTATTCGGTGCTCCAGCTATCCGCACATGGCCCGACATCGTCCCTCGCTTCTGGCATAGACGTTTATTGTTCTGCACTGCACGTGCTGGGACCCTTGGTGGTCCCTTGGTCGGCGCACGTGTTTCTTCCGCTGCCTCCGGATATCGCGTCGCTATTATTCTGACCCGCTCGCCAAAAGCTCTCATCTTTTATTGCGGTAGCTGGCTCGGAAGAGACACCGCTGCTGGTGTGCGCTTGCATCCCCTCTGCATGTGTTCATTCCGCGTTGGGATCCTGGCATCATTCTTCGAGCACGCTCGCCCAACCTTTAATATTTATTGCGGTAGCCCACCTGCGAGTTTCGCCAGAGTGTGCCTTCTGACGAACCAATATATTTCGGGACGCAGGATGCGTCGAATTCCCCACCGGTCGTTGCGTCAGTGGCACACTGTGGTGTGGCTTCTCCTCCTCTGCTTCCAAACTAGTTAGGGGCGGAGAGGGGCGGCCTCCCTCCACTACTATGTCGCGCAGCACTCCGCACTTCGCGCTATTGGCCTTGCATCCCCGTCCGATTCCGTAGTGTTACTGGGAAAGTTATGGCTTACCGCGTCACAAGCCAGTTTGTGAGGGTTAAAATCCTCTTACAATTTGTTAATAACATCGCGGGCGGCAAACCCTGGGGAAAAAGTNAAGCCAGTTTGTGAGGGTTAAAATCCTCTTACAATTTGTTAATAACATCGCGGGCGGCAAACCCTGGGGAAAAAGTATCTACCTGCTCCTGATTCTCAGGGGCGGGGGGGTTGTCTCAGCACTTCGTAAATTGACAAAAAAAATACAAACAAAATAAACCCTGGTTACATTGCACCCTTCTCTTACATCATTACTACTAAATACACTGGTTCATTAAACACTCTGTTCTTAGATCATTATTAGTTCTTACACTAGTTCATTATACCCTCTGTTCTGCTGTACTACCTGACCCGTCCAGGCCAGGGTAATTTTTACTGAACAGTNTACACTAGTTCATTATACCCTCTGTTCTGCTGTACTACCTGACCCGTCCAGGCCAGGGTAATTTTTACTGAACAGTTTCTCATTGAACAGTTGCAAACAGGTTATGCGAGTACGTTTCTCTTACCACTTAAAAACAAAAAGCCAAACCCTGTTATCTTATGAGCGGTCTGACGGTGGGCAAAGATAAGCAACACTGATCCTAGCAGCAAAATAAACACACCTTATTTAAGGGGCAGGTAGGTCTCTAAAAAAAAACTCCCTGGCGACCTTTTACACATTCTTATTCGGGCGGCCAAAACACACATATTTTTATCTCGGCTGAAGGCTTAAATCTCTAATTCTATCTCATATTACATTAGCAAATATTGGTCACTTAACACCAAGCAAACCTGCGGTAGACAATATAAAACCATCGATAAACAATAATAACAACACTCAAACCTATTGGGAAACCACTGGTATACACCACTGGTAAACAATTCGTAACTTCGGTAAAAAAAACTGGTAAACACTACTCGTAAACAATGCGCTACCTCGGTAAAAAGTAAAAGAACTGTTGATACACAGTGATAAACAACAAAGTAAACACTGGCAAACCAGGCTATGATGAATTGAACTGTGGTTCAACGAGACAGACGTCCTGCATCTTGTGTTGCAGACTTGTGAGTAGTCTTACTGCGCGTGCTTGCACACATAATTACACTTTAAAATTGACTCAATAACTGGGCTGAAGGCCTCTCAACACTTCGGTGAACGCCAAAACTTTAATTACTTTAATTAGCCAGTGAAACGTCTCGGTAAACAAAATATTTTCTTGCTGCACTATCTCGCCTTCGTTGCTGTATGGGGGGTGGTAAACACTTTACCTGGTTTTGAATGTCTTCTGGGCCCCTGGACTAGGCAGGGCCTGGAGAAGTTCCATCGCTTGTTTACTTCCAGCTGGCTGGCTGGAAGAAGACCACCTCACCTCTCCATGCACTGTGGACCTGGACAGCCTGCAGGAGGAGGGGGGGAGGTCCCCCTTCCATCTCTTGTTCGGTTGACATCTCCGGGCTGCTGTCTCATCCCGCAGATTGGTTGTGTTCTCCGTGGTACTGCCTCGCCGCGCTGATGTTTGCTGGGTTCGACTCTCTGCCGATATAGCTCCACTTTCTTCCTTCTTCCTCTCACTTTCTCCGCGCCCGCTTCCTCTCGCGAAGTTGCCACTTCGCCTTCCGTCTTCCTTCGCCTCTTCCTTCTTCGCTCCCGGTCGCATGATACGTTGTTCTGTTTTTCTCGCGTTTCTCTCTCGCTTGTTACTCGCTTCGCTCGCCTCTTCGTCTGTCTGCTTCACATGGGTATCCCCGCGCGCGCTAGAGTTTCTGCTAGCGCTCTCCCGCCTCCTTCAACTCTCGTTCGCGTAACTCCACCCTTCTCGGCGTCCGTTTTATCTTGCTTAGTCTTCTTCACACGCTGCTTCCCAAGCGCGCTAAGTTTCACGGTGCTCAGGCCTCCTGGCTCTTATAACTGTGTGCGCCCTTACTCGTGCGCGCTATAGTTTATTTATCTTTGGGCACTTTCTGCGCGATTATACTGGGTTTATTTTGCATCTTGATTTTCCCTTATTTCACATTTTCTGTACCATACAGTGAAACTATTTTTCCAGCCCTTTCTCTGCCGCTCATCCGAGTGGTCTTACAGCGGGCGGAAATACTTGCATACTTGTTCGGAAAATGTCACTATTCACCATCCAGCGAATTAGTACTTACTTTTTCCTACTTTATTCTTTCACCGGCGCTCCGGTTACTGTAATTTGTCGGCGCGGTAGTTACCTGTCCGCCTGATCCCACGTCCTTTTCACCATCCAGTGAAAGTGACCTCCTTTCTTTGCTTTAACTCCCTTCTCTGCTACGTCTTTCGCCCGCTCCCGGCTCCTTTTTCGCTCCCATTCGCTAATTTCTGCCTCGTTTTTCTTTCCCCGGCGCTCCAGTTACTGTAATTTGTCGGCGCGGTAGTTACCTGTCTACCTGATCCCACGTCCTTTTCACTATGCAGTGAAAGTGACCTCCTATCTTCGCTACTACGTCTTTCGCCCGCTCCTGGCGCCTGCTCTTCGTCTCCTCTTCCACTCCAGTTCGCTAATTTCTGCCTCGCTAATTCCTGCACCTCGGTTCGTCTCTCGCTCCTTCGGTCTCTTCACTACTTCGCTAATCTCGTCCACCCATGCTTTCTCGTCTCTCTCGTCGTCTCTCGTCATGCTCGCCATTATTGCCCACCATATAGTAGGCTGTGGCCTATGGTTTCGCTAATCTCCCTTGGTTCTCCCGCCTTACTCTCTCGAACTTGCACCTCCCACTCGTACTCGTTAATTCCTCGGCTGCCTGCTTTGGTAATTGGGACAGCTGGGGCGGTCTCCCCCTCTCCCTCTCCTCTTCCTTGGTCTTGGCTCTCCACCTTTCTTCTGAACTCTGTGCCCGCCTGCAGCCTGCCATCCTTGTCTGGCTTATTACCTCGATCCCTTCTCTGTTCTACGTTCGCTAAAGTGGGCGCCACAGGTTTAATTTTATGACTACCCAAAGTCGTGAATGTGCTAGCTGCTCGGTCGGGGTGAGATCCATTTTCTCTTGGGTACTTAGACTGTTCTTGCCTCCGTCTATAGAGACTTCAGCGTGCCCCTTAAGTTGGGCGCCAAAAATTGATACCTGCCCAATGCTATGGTTTATAAGTAGGTATTGATTCTGCTCTCGGCGTAAGGTGCCAGCAATGGATGCTAGCCCTCAGTGTTAGGGCGTAGGAATATGTGGATGTTACTACCCCTAGGTCCAATTTACCAAATAAATTCACCTTCTTTGCGAGTTAACATGTCAGTTTTATTTATTCTTAACAGGGTCCCTTCTACATGAACACACGAGACAACTCTCCCCTCTCCTTTTTCTACGTAGGCTACATATGGCTTGACGTGGCGATTTGTGTCGTGGGGAGCAAGATTCTTCACACTTCCTGTATGACTCTACTTATCTGACTCGAGGCGCTGGACTTCTCTCGGCCGGCGACCTCTGGACCGCTTCGTCACTCGGTATGCAGTCTGGGACGTCTGGGCTGCGACAGGTCCTCCCGATCGGCGTTGGCATCTCGACACCTTCTCGAACTCGTTCCTCCTGACTTCGATCCGCACTCCTCGATTCCCGTCGGCCGACTGCCGTTGGCGTCTCGACGCCTCCTCTCGTACCGGCTCTGCTCCGCACACCTCGCTTGACATCCACCGACTGACGTTGACGTCTTGATGCATTATCGCGAACTCATTTCTCCTGGCTCCGGTCCACACTCCTCGCTTGACGACGTCTGACTGATCCATCCTTCCTCCCTCTCGTGGTTTTGTATGCTCGTTCGCTATATTAAACTTGCATCCCCTCTGCACTTGGCTGCGCTGATCTCCGCATCCCCTGAGTCGTAAAACACGTGTTCGGCGCTCCAGCTATCTGCATGTGGCCCGACATCGTCCCTCGCTTCTGGCATAGACTTTTATTGTTCTGCACTGCACATGCTGGGACCCTTGGTGGTCCCTCGGTCGGCGCACGTGTTTCTTCTGCCGCCTCTGGATATCGCGTCGCTATTATTCTGGCCCGCTCGCCAAAAGCTCTCATCATTTATTGCGGTAGCTGGCTCGGGGGAGACGCCGCTGCTGGTGTGTGTATGCGTCCCCTCTGCACGTGTTCATTCTGCGTCGGAATCCTGGCATCATTCTTCGAGCACACTCGCCATACCCTTAATATTTATTGCGGTAGCCCGCCTGCGAGTTTCGCCAGAGTGTGCCTTCTGACGAACCAATATCTTTCGGGATGCAGGATGCGTCAATATTTCAACTCTAATTAAAGTCTCTCTCTGTGTCTCTGTTTAGTTATTGTCAAAATAACTCATACTCATCATTAACGCACATTCAGTATATGTGTTTGCTATCGTTTGCAACTTATTTCAATATTCCAGCCTGCCAGCCGCACTCTTCCCTGCTTGATACTCGCAGTTGGAGATTTCCCTTCCGCCAGTCACTTCTTTCGTCGCTCGTATTCCATCGCTTGGAACTCAGCCACTCATTTAGGCCCGGAGGCCCGTCGCACAATTTATTCTCTGCTGGCCTTGACCTGGAAAGTTCGACGCACCCCGAGTCATGCCGACAGAATCTAGGGCAATAAACAACTAGAAAATTCTTCAAATAGACGCAGAAATTCAATAGAACTAGGGTCAGCAGCGCATGCCGCAAAAATGATTATCGTGTTGGCTCGCTTTCTGTAACAGATGCGGGGGCACTGGTACATCGCTCACATGCAATTAAAGACAATCCATTCACTTACTGCCACCGCAATCATATAACTGCTGTCCTTCACTTCCACTCGCTCGCACGGGATGTGAAGCAGCAAGCGCGTAACAGTATAGTCAACACGTCATTTGCTTATTGGCTGCCACAAGAGAGAGGTACAAGTTCCAGTCTACAGTGGGTCACCCATGATTCTTTTTTTTTTTTTCATGTTTATCATAGTCCACCATTGTGTGTCGAACATGACGTGGTACAATTTATAAAAGAATGTGTAAAAGTATTTCAAACCTAGGCAGTCCCAAAATGAATTAGCAAGTTATGTCCGGGTGTATCCGGAGTATTCAGAGTCTAAAGATGAGGTTACTCAATTCACGGTAATTCCAACTTTCATGAAGCACTCTTAAAGATATAATTCTAGGATATTCTTCCGCCTCAAGACGCAAACATCCCAAACATATCCCACCATCGTCGGTACAAAAGTGAAAGTTACATGGTCAATAATAATGAAAATGTTTGTTTACTTTAAAATTTTCAACAGTGGCATTAAAACAAAGACTGATGAAGTGTACACATATCTCAAATATTTTTCGTGCAAAAACGCTTTCTTGCCTCAAATTATATCCATATTGTTTTTTTTATTTTATTATTATTGTTTCTGGCAGAAACAAACAGTCTAATGTTGGGACACGAAGAAAGGCAATTGTACAGCTCACATGTGAACTCCATTCCTTCTCCATCTATGGGAATGTTTGCGTGCAGGTACAACAGGCGTGGGCAACAGCGACGGTTGGTACGGGCCGACGGGACGCGACCCAGACCTCGAGTACGACGTGGCGCAGGTGTTGTCAAGTGCCGCGGCCGTCGCCCTGGAGAACACGTCCAGCCCGCTAGCCGGCAACCAGACACAGCTGTTGGAGCTGCGTGCAGAGGTCTCCGTCGTCTGCAACATGTCCGAGACCACCTACGCGCTGGAGCACAGCCGCAACTTCCTCTACTACAACGAAGGTGAGTGGCCGTCATCACTAAAACATCATGCTCACATGGCGGGAAAGTTGGAGCGCTCATGTTTGGCACCCAACCTCCAGCATGACTCGATTTATGTATTTTTACAGTGTCTGTTTACCAAGTGAATTAGAGCAAACTATTGTTTTGGGGTCCTACGAACTTCATCTTTTGTTCACAAAACCTAGAAGTTTAGATTTGATCATGGTGGCCGCATTGCTGTAGTCTACAGGCTACTCGCCCTCCACCACTTTGAACCGGATACTGTTCCTGGGGTGTTAAAAACAGATTCTCGCATGTGGTGAATGTGCTGAATGATGTACAAAAAAATATATGCTCTCAACTCCGATCACATTTCTCACCTGAACATTTATTTCAAATTATAACATTTGGTGAACCTTAAATCATGGGNGCTCTCAACTCCGATCACATTTCTCACCTGAACATTTATTTCAAATTATAACATTTGGTGAACCTTAAATCATGGGAGAAGTGCTGTTGAGATTTGACACATGTGCTCATCGTATCCGAATAGATGTATAGAATTATACCTAGGCTGTNTGGGAGAAGTGCTGTTGAGATTTGACACATGTGCTCATCGTATCCGAATAGATGTATAGAATTATACCTAGGCTGTATATGTGTTGGGATGAGACATGGGAGAAACGTCAACAGCAATATCTGCCAAATTTTTCTCACGCCAAAGTTCTGTTTGTCCCCGTCGGGAATCGAATCTGGATCGCCATGATGGAAGGCCCATGTGATATATACGCGTTCACTATGGCCGACAGTTTCAATTGACCTCGCTAGGCATCTGGTAATCGCTACTCGACTTAGGTGACACAGGGAATCTAGTGTTTATTATCCTTGTGGCACCACATAGTAGATAAGAGATACTGATGACAACATTGAGACGATTTTCAAGGTACAAAAACCTAGAAACTCGAGAGCTCTATATATTTAATAAAGCAGAGCTTATGCAGCGTACACCACCTTATAAACAGACGATTTGGTCCTCCGGTGCTATGGTTTGTAAGATGTCATGCTTGCTCGGCGAGGAAATATAACCAGTAATAATTATATGAATTGTTTTCATTTACTTTTCCCAATTAATATTTTATACTTAAGTTGGAAGTGCATTATAATCAGAAAATCCCATCACACTAACTTTTTTGTGTGTGCCTCTAGTCTTAAATAAAATTTCTGAAAATAATTATTTGCGTCATTAAAGTCATAGTGGTTATTGTAACTCATACTTATTTCCACATAATCTCTTTGACCCGAGTCCTATTTTTTAGGTACACAATACCCAAACGANTATTGTAACTCATACTTATTTCCACATAATCTCTTTGACCCGAGTCCTATTTTTTAGGTACACAATACCCAAACGATATTCGCTAACATCTTATATGATTCATTTTTATTAAGTAACGTTTATCAGACGGAAACTGCTTTCATCTTAAAGGCATTACGTTTCTTCTGAGGTGGTGCGTGCTAAGGCGTCATACTCGTTCGGTAGTCCGACCCCTATCATTCTCCTGATTGACTTATTTGATGAGCACTAATTCGTATTGTAATCTCGGTAGTCCCGTCATTTTAAGTCTTCCTACATATAAACGTGCACTGTAAAAGCTGAAATTCAAACTTTTTTTTTTTTTATGCTTGCTCAGAAAGTTAACCACGAAGATGAATATTCTCTTTTACGGTGCATTGTTTTGTATNTATTGTAACTCATACTTATTTCCACATAATCTCTTTGACCCGAGTCCTATTTTTTAGGTACACAATACCCAAACGACATTCGCTAACATCTTATATGATTCATTTTTATTAAGTAACGTTTATCAGACGGAAACTGCTTTCATCTTAAAGGCATTACGTTTCTTCTGAGGTGGTGCGTGCTAAGGCGTCATACTCGTTTGGTAGTCCGACCCCTATCATTCTCCTGATTGACTTATTTGATGAGCACTAATTCGTATTGTAATCTCGGTAGTCCCGTCATTTTAAGTCTTCCTACATATAAACGTGCACTGTAAAAGCTGAAATTCAAACTTTTTTTTTTTTATGCTTGCTCAGAAAGTTAACCACGAAGATGAATATTCTCTTTTACGGTGCATTGTTTTGTATTNTTTTTTTTTTTTATGCTTGCTCAGAAAGTTAACCACGAAGATGAATATTCTCTTTTACGGTGCATTGTTTTGTATTGAAAGACTAAAGGAAAAGATAATTTCAAGATTATGGTTAACGTGAACCAATATGTCACCGACCCTTTCACAGATGATGGGCGTTAGGAATCAACAGCACAACTACCTCGCTACATGTGCAGGGATCCTAGGCATTGACCAACAACCCTACTAACTAGTCCAATCTCTGGGCGTATTTGGCTGGGATGGCAGCCTGTGGTGCAAGGAGATGTAAGTTCAAGTCCCGAAAAGGCATGCGTGTGTGTGTGAGCTCTTTTGAATTTCAGACAAGGGTGGAACAGTGCTGTTACATTCTCGAAAGAATGAAAATGCATAAAAGGGAATACTTTATGTTAGAGTGTGGAAGAACTTGTTTGTGAACCAAACCAGGAATACATGTAATATAATAATCAAGCTGGAGTTAGACCGCTCAGTCCCATAGTTTGCTTTACGTGTGCTTACTTCATTGTCATATCCAATGAAATACATGCATGGTGGTAAGATGTAGTGGGGTCAACCACTACAATCGAGAGCTTTGGAAGTGCCCTCAAATTACATTAACAACATGACTGAACCAGGCAGCGAACCTTGCTGTGTAAACCGTAGACCATAAATGCCCTTTCTAAGCAATATTTCCACCATAGTAGACACAGGTACTTAATGGGTTGAGTTTTGTTTACTCACCGGCATTCAGGCCCAGAGGTCCGCATTCAACTACAGTAGGGCCCTCGACGCCTTACGTTCATAACGCTGGAACATACAATAAGGGAAGCAGTATATCTTCTACCAAAACGAACCCATGGTGGACGCCAAATAGAGCAGGTAAGATGCAGAAATTCAACCCAGGGATCCACGAAGCCGACAAGTCTTCCGGGATATAAGGTAGTAGAAACCGAAAGCGTGTTTCATCATCAATAATAATATTTAAGCTTCCACGGCAGAAACAATCCAAATCTTGATAAAGTTGGTTTTTTGGAGGAAGAACTCTCTTTGCTGTAGTAGAAATATGTTGCTTTGCTTTGAGACCTATGAGAAAAATTGCAAATACAATCACAGACAGGATTACAAGGAATAACTATTTTGGTATTACTCTCTATGTTAAGTCCATCTGGAGGGCATAAACGACCATATGATTGCTTTTTCTGTGTAAAACAGTCTACGTGGATTATAGGAGGGAACAGACAAGCTCAAAAACATGCATATGTAAGTTAAGTTTAAAATTATATAATGATTTATATGACATGCCCAAAGACTAAGACTCAATAACAAGCCTGCAAAGGAACAAGGACGGAATTCCGCGCTACCTGGTGCGACATAAAATTCAAATAACTAATGTTCAATTATGTGTAGGACTTTTGTATCTAGCATGCAGGTCAATGTACGCGAGAAATATTTGTGTCCTTAGTTGTAAGTAGAGATAGAAAAAAATTGCGAGGTCATTTACTTGTAGGTTATACTTAACATTTGCCTGTATACTCAAGGAGGTACCAAATATTCATTGACTGCTTACTTCCATTGCCTTTCTATTATTCTTGGCCCAGCATCCTGAGGTTGTATCAGTAGTAATACGAACGCATAAGTGTTTGAAGTCTAACTTGTCCCTAAATTAATTCATGAACTTTCCAGGTATATAGTCATAGTTATGGAAATGTAGTACTTCACTTGGGCAGAATATAGCAAGGCAGAGACCATCAAACTCAGCCCTTTATTTGTAATTTAAAACATTTTAAAAAATGTTTAGTATATTTTTGTGCTCCTTATTAGTCTATCCAGTATTGATAATTTCTTCGACCATGTCGCTGTTGATATCAAGTTATTCTGAAAATATTGTTTCAGATTACAGTCGAAGAGTGATGTCATCAAATAATTGTTTCAAAATATNATATCAAGTTATTCTGAAAATATTGTTTCAGATTACAGTCGAAGAGTGATGTCATCAAATAATTGTTTCAAAATATACTTTAAGGGGCTGGTATCCTTGGCGGCCGGTAGGTAGAATTGGTAAGTGGCGCACCTGTTGGTGGACACTAGAGACAAATCTTCAAAGTCTCTTGTTTGTTCAGCTTTCCGTCGAAAGATGGCGATACCAGCGACACGTATAAGTAACAAAACACAATCGCCATTCATTGGAATGCACTTGTCTGTTTTCCAGGTAATATAGTCCCGTTGGGATAGACGTCTTGGGGGGAGTAAGGTTGGCGCGTGCAGCGCGGAGCTAAGAGCCTACTTACTCTCCTGCGATGACGCACAACACGATGACCTTCACCGCACCTTCCCCTTTCTAATTCAGTACACA
>NQII01007318.1:6644-36099 GCA_002778355.1 Clitarchus hookeri | reverse complement strand
TCATTACATTTCTGAGAATTACTACGCTCCTCGAGGCCACGGCTTACACGGCCCCCTCCCCGCCTTCACGACAACACCAACGGAATACCGCAACTCATTCTCTGCTCCCTGCCCACTCTTGGCCTCCCTCCTCTCCCCCCTAATCAAGGAATGCTTACACGCAGGCTTACACCGAGTTCGGACAGTGGCCACAGAGTGAAGAGGGCGCTACCTTCCAGTAGCCTTTTTGCTAAAAACGGCTACTTGGACTATATCTCCACCAGCTAGTATTTTTACGAGATAGTCAGGTCACTAATTGAATCTATGTGCATTCCCTCATGACATGCTTTCTTTAGTTTCTTTGTACTCCTTTTCGTTTGTCTGTAGTTGTAATTTAAAATGCGCGTCGAAATTTTCAGTTTCGAGGGGTACAGAAAGAAACTGTTTTCGGAGGGTTACAACCGAAAAACGAAAAAATAAGACATTGTAAAGCATAGAATACAATCAAATTAGTTTAAAAAAGGGAAGTTTAACACATGAAATTATCCTCCGATCATGGAGCAAATTTAATAAAATGGACAATAAAAACTTAATTATTCCTTAACAACGTATTAAAAAGACAAATCTCTGAACTTGTAAGTACTCAGTTATGATCGTATAGTGTACTAAAGCAAGATTGATAAAGAAAATAGACAATACTAAGCAAATTTATTAAGGATGCTACCCCCTTAACAGTCACTTCATATAAGGAAAGCTAAATTTTAACCTGACATTACTTGGAATAAGCTGTGAAATTATAAACGCGTCACCTGTTTGAAGTACTAGGACGGTATTCAAGAAACACTTAACTATTAATAATCAAAATATTATGTGACTTGCGTAAGGGTTGTGGAATTATGTTCATGATGATTGGCTTTTTATAGCGTTAGATAGAGAGGAGAATTAGGTTAGGTGGTGTTATGTTAGGTTAATATTCATTTCTATTAAAAATAACATTGGAAGCCTCTTGTTTTACAATTAAGTACGTTTATTCCTCTTTAATTGACATATATATATGTCCATATAGAATGTTCACAGTTATAGAGCACTTTTGAAATCAAACTTTGAAAAATGTTACTGCCCCTACATGCATTTATTTTGACGGGAACACGGTGTGCCATGCACCCAGTAAAGTCGGTAATGACGGAGGGAAAGCAGTGACATGTCTTAACGTTCAATTTAAAATGCTAGGTAAACATTTGTGAATACTAAAAATATTTATTTTTCTTTCTGTTCTTTAAATTCATGTAAGTGTGGGAATTATAAGAAAGTAAAACAAGTACTATTCTAATGATTTAAGAGTTTCACTTAACCGATGCAGGTGTAAAGTGATCTAGCCAATGGCAGTGTTAATTTTACACATGGCGGGAAAAATACACAGTGCTATTACAAGTAGATCATAAATAGTATTCACTTAGCAATGAACAATATATATATTTAGAACTAGTGTTTTTTTTTTGCAGAAAAAAAATATGAGTACACGGTAGATTTCAATACTTTAAGCACCCAACAGAAGTTTGTTAACTGCCATTAGTTGCCGTCTGCTTGAGAAGGCGTTTTCGCACCTAACCGGGCTACTCAGAATTCGGCAAGATCGCCACGGCAACTACGTGATTTGTGTGCAGACAGTTAACACGTGTCAAAAAGTAAAGCAGCCAATTAATATAGGTAAACGACACAAATGTGTTTTGAAATGTAACTAGTCTTGAAATATTTTCGCGAAATTTCACTACCCACATATATATGTCCGTATGTTATCTTTTTATTTTTTTATAGAATGCAGAAGTTGTAAATGCGCAGAAGTAAATGATTTGGGGGTGGTGTTGTTGTGGTCGCAGTGTTCGAGGGGTCGGAGTGCGACGCGACGTTGCCATGCCTCTTCAACGTGGTGGAGGACCCGTGCGAGATGGACAACGTGGCGTCCTCGCGGCCGGCGGAGCTGGCGCGCCTTCTGCAATTGCTCAAGGCCTACAACGAGACGTACGTGATGGAGCTCGCGCCGCCCGCCGACCCCACCAGCAACCCCAAGTACTGGAACTACACCTGGACCAATTGGAAGGATTACACGGCGCCCTCGATCATCAACTGAACCGCGCCCCCGCGCGGTCGACCTCCTGGGCCGGCCCAGTAAACCTAGTGCACAGGGGATAAACGCCCCCGACGCGCCCGTTTCCCGATTGGCTGCCCGGGGTTCCGGGAACCTGGCCTTCCTGTCTGATACGGTACCGCACGCTGCCGTCTGACGAGTAGGTTAAGGAACTTCCCTATTTAAAAAATAATAAACGCCTTAAGACATTCAGACCCAGCGTGTGTAGTCCAATCACGGTTACATCCAACTTTTCGCAATCCCAGCTGACGTTCTACTGCCAGGATACTCCGCCGACTTGTGCAAACAATACTTAACCGTTCTAGAAAATTACAACAGAGGGACGGCGCACCGCATTCGTGCGCACTCAATTTAATAATGCTTTCTATAAGAACTATTTTTACTAGGCATTACTAACACGTCGGTTTTTTTCCTGTTTTTATTAATATTAATTATATATGAAAAATTGTAATTTATAAATGAAATTTTAATCTAACCACAAATAACATTTTGTCATGAATGCAAGTGTAAAACGCTTGCAAAACATAGAATATTTGGGAAACAACAAAACAAGTGCTACACGGGGTGATTTTCAAAGGTTTTATTCGAAAAGTATGAAGAAACCGAGAATGAACTACCAATACTTTTTGGCCTGTATTGCACACTACGAAGCTCAACGACCAATGATCTTACCTGTGGGTAAATTATTCGCAACCCGTCTTACTGGTCTAGGTCATAATTGGTTCATATAACTGTAGCCGAACATATAGCCTACAGCTCATTCGTGTTGTATCGACTTGGCTACAGTACACAGAAAAATATTATTTTTTTTTTGTTTGTGACACCTGGTAACGTAAATCAAAGTGGGTCTAAAAGTATTACGGTCACGTCCTGCCGTCAGGCACGAGCAAACTTCGCGTGTGTTCTGTTTCCTCAAGAATATTAAGCAGAGACTATAGGGTTTTAATACAGCGATCTGTTCATAAATATAAAGCTTTGTTGCTGTAGTATAATACACTGTTTTACAGAATAATTAATATCGTGAACAGAGTGTTACCTCTGACACGACATTTATACACAAACCATGATAGTGTGGTCAGTGTGATAACGTTAGAAGCCATATTCAGTTCACCAAAACTATCTCTAGACGGCAGACTCTTAGCACGTACGTTTAAATAGCAACATATTGAAACGAAACTACTTTGCGATCAGAGTAACTCATTTTGTACGTTAAGTTTACAACTGAATGCTGGCAAGTTAACTTACGATGTAAGTAGTGAACTATTTAATTCTGTTTACTGTGGAGATGTCTTGTAGAGTCTGAACAGATGCTGAAGAAGTGGATGTACGTGGCAGAAAATATTTGTCCTCATATACAGGTTTGTTATCAGTTTTCTGGCATGTTCGTCCACGGTTAACCTCTGTTGAATAAGGTAGGGGTTACACGATATCGCTAAGGAAATATAGCTGTAAGAAATGTTCAAGGATATCCTGTCGATAACGTCATGTAGAGTTGATTTTCCATATCCTGTCAAAATTTGACGTGTTTTTAAGATGACGTTCTGAGATATAACTTACACGTTTGTTCAGGACCATAGTTTTTGAGGACATTTATTAAACAGCGACGATGTTGAAAGCAAATGTTACGTAAATTTGGACGCCAAAATTTTAATGACGGGGAAAAATTACATTTCATATGGCTAAATAAATGTATATAATACTACCAAAAATATACTTCTATAAAAACATATTTCAACAGATGCAGTATTTTTTATTTAAACCATTATTTTGCAGATTTACATTTAGTTAATGAATTTATTTTTTGCTGACGCAAACAAAGCAGTGCAATAATATATGACATTTTTATTTTAGGAAAGTAATATTTAATTATTTGTTCGGTTCATTGAATAAAAAAGTTCATATTCAATGTGGAAGAGATCTGTTCGTTTTGTTGTCACCATTTTCTGTTGCACAATAAAATTGATTTTTTCTAGTTCTAACTCCCTCACTTTTCTCCTACTCAACAACAACACACTTTTTGCTGGACGGTGGCAGTGCCTCAAGCGAAAATGCGAATGACAAAAAAATGTGGTAACTTGTGGTCCGGGCATTCGGAATGCCTAATATAAAAAAACCTTCTGTTCATAAGATGTGAAAGGGTGACGATACGCACCCTCGACATCGGTAACAGTATAATCAATAAAGTGCAATAACAGCACTGGCGCTCGATGACAACAGAATTTGTAAAAATGGTGTCGCTCAGTTATATGCGGGAACAAAAGACTTCGGAGAACAACCCTGTGTGTTAATGTCTTATGTACATGCGTGTTGTATACGAGTTTCCTCCTCTCACGTATTTATCGTATTCTAAATAATTTAAATTCACGTGCTAGACAAATTTTGTTAGTTTTTAGTTATAGCTGATTAACGAATTTTCTACATTACCTAGGAACTGAAAGATGTTCTTAGCAATAACACAGAGAATGTGACCTTATAAATTATTATAAAGTGGTATTTTATGTGTTATGCAATTTTGATAACATTAATATATTTTGACTTTATGAGTTGAAATTTTTTACAGCTGCCCACGAGTAGATCCCCAAACATTTGTTATTCAGGCCATTGACGTGTGCCATATACATATTAACTTAAAATTAATGAAACATTGCATATTACATTTATTATAACAATCCAAATTGTAGAGTGCATATTTTACATAATTTGAATTTTTTAGTTTGAATTATTCTTAAGACGAAATCCAATATTTTGTCCACTACAGGTTACGAAGTGTGTAAATTTGAAATTTATAAATTCTCGGTAATTATAGGGCTAGACGCTAATAATGGTTTGAACTAAAATAAAAATTATTTTTAATGTATTTGCTACATTGATTTCAAAATAAATATTGTACAATTTCGTTTCAATAACGGGTGGCTATTTTTGGCTTGTGGTTTTAATCACTGTTAGAAAAGAGTGTTTCTTTTTCTTTAGACAATAACTCAACATATTAAGCAGTGTTTTTACATTCGTTGGCTTGTGGTGTGGTTATGATGTGAAGGAAAAAACACGTCCTGTAATGGACTTTAAAAGAGTGTGTGTGAACTTGTTAAGTCACCGGGATTGTCTTATTAATGTTCCTGCAGCTGATTTTCTGACATCCTTTCACACTGCCTGTACTTTAGAGACATTTATATACTGAAGTGTTTATGACATTTGAATGTAACATTATTCCTAGCTGTGATCATTTTTATGATGCCCCAATTGCCTTCAAATGAACCAGGTAAATTATATATATATATATATTAGTTAAATACACCGTTTTTCAAACTTTATTGAAATTATGTACTTCTTTGTTGTTGTTTGCTCATACGTTTTTACAATTAACATGCACATTAATGACATCGTTCACAAAATATCTGAAAATAAGGCTCTAAACAAAATACTTGTGCCGTATAAAATTTCTGTTTTTGATATTACTGCAGTATTTGCTTGAAGTGCTCGCCATATTTTAAATAGTTTATAGACATTTTAAATAAAGGTTTTAATGATTTATGTAGTTGCGTATTATTCAGTTTATTTGATTTATGATTAAATTTATATATGTTATATATATTTGCATTTGACACTGATGTTTAAAAAAACATTTCGATCAATCACTATTTTATTATAACACTGAATTATTGTACCCTCAAGTATTTACTGATGTCATAATTTATTCCATCATATAAGTTTGGTTTTTTTAATTTCTTAAATACCTGAATAAAACATGTAGAAACATGTAACTTAAACAACAAGCCTTAATAAAAATGTTAATATATATATCCTTATTTTATTATTTTATTTTATAATGCGGGATTACAGAATGTTTGTATATTGTGCTAAAATACGTAAATTTCTATCAATAGGGGTTAGCAAATTGTAGCACTTTTAATTCTGTAACATTCTCTTAGTCACTAAGCAGCGATGGACTTAATATTTACAACGATATACTCTCTGAGAAAGTGAGCACCTCAATAATATTTCTTAAAAATACTCGCATAGATGCAAATAAAATTATCAGTTATAAACATATTTCAAAAACATGTCATTAGCATTTTTCATTAAATAGTTAGTTTAAATAGTTTAGTAATACTTGAAAGTCTTACACATAGTATGTTATAAAATTAAATAAATTTAAATGAAGCTTAAACTGAGGAAGACATTTCAATGCGTAGTTTCATTTTAAGTTTCATTTTAAATTTTAATTTTAAATTAGAGGAGCTGATTGTTTTAAAGGAAATATTTGTTAACAAATAAACAACTACGAAGAGTTTAGGATTACGCTTGTTTATTATATTATCCTCACTGCGCCTACATGTTCCAAAATTAAATTTGGTCACGCCTACACTATCAATTACACATAGCCAAGAAACATTTGCCTCCAACTATAATTATCTGTGTATATTACGGAATCTTGCGTCCCGTAATCACCAGAAATTTATAATTGTATACATAGCGTGTAGCAATTACAATTTATGAGTAAATCATTGGCCAATAAAAAGTGTTGGCCCCTGTTTTTTTTTTTTTAGGCAACTCTTCGCAAATCCAATGGAAGGAAAAAATTCGATTGCGCAATAACGTGTGAAAAATATGTCACTAATGAGAGGTGGTAATGTTGTAACAGTATCATCACAGGTAGTCAAGAGTTCGTCCGTTTTCAGTGGCTTCAAGCGTTACAATACAAGAATATTTTTATTTAAGTAATATATGTACAATTTTAAGTACAGATTAATCACTGTATAGGTAGCTAATTTATATATATATATATATATATATAGTTATTTTCTTAGGTATAACTGGTTGAGTAAATATTATATGTGGAAATGCGGAAAAAGGGAGTGACTACAGGCTCCATTTTATCAAATAAATTACTTACATTCATATCTAAATCATCTTCCAACTCCGTCTTTAAGTTATATAACATTTTAGTAAGATTTTTTTCACTATTATTTAGTCTCCATAAATTTAAGTAATTGTAACACGTGTCTAGGCGTGGTCAGATTCGAGGATAGGTAGAAATCTTTGAAGACAAAAATTGGAAAATTTAATTTCGTAATTAATTTACGTTAATAAAAATATATACAGCCGTTTATTTCACAATGTACAATAACTTACTTTTTAAAACTCCTCTGTGCAGCAATAAATAAACAACCATTTAATATCCTAGTACATTAATGAATAACATCAAAACCTTATTTAGTCCTATTTACAAAAACTATGAAGTAGTGCACCAGAGTGCACCAGTT
This sequence comes from Clitarchus hookeri, assembly GCA_002778355.1. Lineage (NCBI taxonomy): Eukaryota > Metazoa > Arthropoda > Insecta > Phasmatodea > Phasmatidae > Clitarchus > Clitarchus hookeri. The sequence continues at coordinate 28,710 of NQII01007318.1, read as the reverse complement.
ATACCAGTCCGTCATGAATTCACAAACCCGTTCTAAGGCATTGATGGATCAAAGTCACAGGCACATGATCACTCCTCGAAGTCACTTTGGTCACACAGGTATTTATCTCCGTGCTTCTAATACCCGCACTCCGAGTCGCCATTACATTCGCCAGCCCTCGGAATTCACAAACCTTCAGAAACAATCTTCCGTGAACTGAAGGACAGTATTTATATGTTCGCTAATATTCTATATATATATATATATATATGCATTTAAGTACATCCAGTGGTGTCTCAATTCAATATCGTGACGTTGTTATAAACGGGAGAAATTCCCCGACCTTCTGGAAGGCATTAGTCGCCATCACGTATGAGCTGTCAATCAAGTGTCGCCTAACACGTTATATTTCATCTCACCGCACCCCGCCTTTCTTTGATAGACTCATCTCCTTACAATCGCCTAAGACACCGGGGATGATTGATACTCTGGCAGGGAATGGGGAGAAAACAGAAAACAGGATTGCACTCCTATTTCCTTAAATATACTATTTAATAAAGTATTAATAGTTCGTCTCAGTTGTTCCAAGGGAGGTGCAGTACATCCCTACCTCACGCCGATGGTCAATTTTAGTTAACGCGAACTTCCTGTGGTAGATATTTTATACTATATAAACAATATCATGAAAAGGTTGACCCTGTTACACATAAATAATAGTGAAATGACAGTGCCGAATCGTCAAGAGCATTGGAAGGGTTTTTGATCATATAAAAACGAATAGCATTTGTTTCAGATTTACATTAAAATTGTTTTCTTTTTTCGATGTGCAGAGCTGAAAGTGACAGTGTAAAAAAATATATTTACTACGCATACTTATTCCGTACTTTTTAAATTCAATACGTTAGAATAAAGCGTGGTATGATTTTATACATTAAACAATATGGAGAGTTACCAACTATTGTAAGTGCAGCTTTAGTTAAAATATTAACTTTCCTTTGTAATTTTTTAGTGTCAGATCTATAAATGACTAAATATATTGATTGAAAGCTCCTTGAGAACTAAATTAAATATTAAAGAAGCATACGGGTGTATTATTTTACTTAAGAAATAATGGGAGATTCATTGAACAATTAAAACAGTGGGGTTTTAAAATACTATTATTAAGTTTTCACAAATAACCTTCCAAAACAAACGGTAAAATTTTACCATAATAAACGTCCCTTGGGATTTTCACATTTTAATTTGAATAATAATTATTATTATATCACAAATTAATATTTTAGTGTTGGTAAAATAATTTAGCTCTAAAACTATTGTTTTTAATTTATTTTAATTCTAAGCATTAAAAAGACCTTTTTAATTCTAAAGATTTTTATTGTATTTTTAAATAATGGAATTTTACTTCGCAATTTTTTTTAAACAATGGTTAAACTCAGCGTTTTTATAGTAGGTGTTAATGTTTAATGTCATATATGTGTATACGCTTTACTTTATGCCCTATTGTATCCTTACGATATAACTATTGACTGTTTTGTCGAAAGGACATCCCAATCGATTGCTGAGTAAAATAGATAGGGAGAACTACTTGTTTAAAAAAAAAGATGATGACGTCGTGTCATGAAGTTCGAAGATAACGTCATGCAGAGTAAACATTGCGCAGCTGTCCTAACATGTAGAATACAAACGTCAACGTCAGAAAGTACGTGATAAAAATTTCTTTTTCATATCTGGTTTCTCTTTTACGTCCGAACAATTTTGGGTTCGCCTGCTTAAGTGCGATAAACGTTTTTTTTTTTTTTGTATTATGAAAGATGTTTTTTTTTTATTATTTTTTTTTGTATCTTTACTATGCTGTGCAATTATATTCGAAACGTCAAATGACGATGTTAAAGATTTAAAAATTTCCTAAAATTGTTGAGGAATGTCATTTCAAACAGGCATATTTCCACATAACAGGTTTTTCAGCAACTACGAAAAACTAATTCCAAACTTACTAGTATAGGTAATTATATTCCCACATTGCCATATATTATACATTATTCTACAGTGTTAACGACGATGTTTGTTAATTGTTGTGTTAAGTGAAGGAGACAAAAATTATCTAAGTTTCGAAATAAGCCTTACTGTCACACATCACAGGAGATAATCTCCATTGTCACGAACGCTACAGAAAAAAGGCGTTTTGATGTGGAGTTTGTGGAAATACGACTGTCTAAGAGTGTATAAAAGACAGTTACATAGTTTATCATTTAACATACTAATTTTATCAAGTAGGTAATAAAGAAACTAAAAATATTCAGCACAAAATGCAACATCAACGTCTTAAATCCGTATTTCTCCAACGTCTTCTTCAATGCGTTGACACACCTTGTCTGTTCCACGTTGAACATAACGGACATAGGAAAGCAAGTTCTTCGAGTTTATCCCAGTCATCACCAAATTGCTTAGAAAACTATTTGTTTACATTCTTCTTAGTAGTCATGTTTAGTGCATGATGAACAATCTGTAGATCATCTGTGTCTATTGAAATATATATGTTTTTTTTTAATAATGTCTGGCTTACCTCTTTATCCCCAAATCTGTAATATTGGAAACGTTTTACGGTGCACCTCATTGGCTTGCCATTGCTTCTGCTGATTTTACATATTTATATTCTTTTCACACACTGAATGCCATCCAGCTTCTTGAAGGTGTCTTCCAAATGTTTTATGTTTTTTTCAATTTGCAGTCCGGACCCAGATCTTTGACTTCTGCATGTTTTCTGATAATATCACGATACTCCTCTCGTTGCGTTATAACTGGTTGCAGTCTGAGATATTTTACAATACAGGCAAATACTCTGTCGGCGGTCAAGGGACTGTGTCCACGGACAGGGAAGAAGAGGCGTATTTTCTTAATATGACTCGGCGACTTCCAAAACAACCACTATATTAAAGTATTAACGACGTGGCTGTTTTTATTTTGCCCGCCACATCCATCACGAAACAGTTCTGTATGAGGCTACGTTGCGACTTGCACCACGGGAGCTGTGTCGACTGAGAAATCGGTTTCAAGTTACGTTTGATTATTCAGATATGTAAATATGACTTTTCAATCAGTGATAACTACAATGTACTTGACAATATAATAGAAAATAAAGCATTTTTTTGGGGACAGTGAATAATTCTAGAAATATGCCGTTATGTGAATAAAATCATTTTTAAATCCTAGTTTATATTGGACAATATGTCGATTCGATTCCAAGTGCTTGTACATAGGAGTTTCTTAAGCCAACTTCAATTAAATGCGTAATGTTGATCTAAAATGGAAATGAGTAGTTTCAAATGACACTCCTCAGTTATAGAATGATTACTAAATCATTCACTGAATAACAAAAATTTCTTAGTTAATAATCTTTTCGAGCTGTATTATCATGCCAAGGAAAATTATACCAAAATTATTACGCCCAAAGCAGACCACAAAGAGAAAAAATATAAATCATACAACGATCATTAAGGGTTCCCTGTGTGATTCACCGTACAAAACAAGCGCATAAGTAAAAAATCCATAAATACTTAACAGACCAGGCGGTACGGAAAAAGTTATGTTGAGACTAACAGACGGTGTAGCTCTTCTCTATTGCGTGGGTAGCATTTCTCATTTACAGTCTAAAGTGTAGGATTTGATATCGATCTTAAGCAGTGAACTCTATTACACTTAAGGACTCCCTTTACGAATCATTGTGAATTTGTCTCCACAAAAAAATATTTTCAAATATAAATGAATTTATGTTTACTTATATATTAATTTATTTTCTTTTACATTTAACTAAATCACAAACCATTTAAAATCCTCTTTACAATTCCTTTTTGTTTATATTCACCGGCGAAAACGAGTTAAATTTTCGGCGTCCTCTAAAACTTACTTTCGAGGTAAATAACAATTTTTACATCGCCGATAGATTTTAACTAAAGTCTACGAAGGATGCATTGTTATCTTACTTGCAGAAGCGATAACGGTAAAAGTATGCGTAATTGATAGCTACCATATACTGGGGTTTCTTGGGACACTGGTGGTAACGTAGAACACTTTAAAATAATTATATTTTTGCATACAAATAATGCGATTTTATTAAGTTGGTTGATGGCAGTAATGTATCCTCTATATGTTTTATTTTACCCAGTGCTCTCACGTTTGAAAACACAAATATTTGTAAAGTGTTTCAAGAGACTCCCAGTGTCTTAAGTAAACCCAGTTTTTATTATATTTGTGGCACACTTTCCAGTATACGTTATATTGAACATCAGGATCAAATTACTTTTCTAGAGAAACTGGAAACAAAATTCAACAACAAAATACATTCCCAAAAAAAAAACAGCAAACGTGAGAAAATACACTGCAGTTTACCATGCACGTTACGTCACTCGATTTCTAAATGAGATTTTCTTAAAAGTGTACATCATGGTATCCATAAAACTTAATGGATTCTGTCAATATTTTACTGAAAATAGAATAATTCCTAAAGTCTAGTCATAATTTTAATACAGACGTTTGTATATTCTATCATAATATGAGCAAATATCCTATGTAGCTGTGAAAACTATCCAGGTCTTGAAACTTCGCGTTCATAATTAACTGGTTTTGATTTGTTTCGAGTTATATTTTACTGTTAGAAATATTATCTGAAGTCTAATAAAATATGTAAGAACTTTTCGCAGTGAATTCAGATTAACTAATGAAGTAATAAACATTATTTCTTCTGGGACCGTTTTATATGGTACATTTAATTTAGGTACATTACGGTAGCTCAAATAATTTATTTTTCTAATTTTGTTGAAGACATGGTACTTTTTTTAGTATAATGAAAACTAAATGAATAAAGGTTTTAATGTTTTTTAATCATTTTTGGGAGTGATTATTAAAATCGTGATGACTCAAGTTTAAATACCTGGCAACATAAAGTGTTATTAATTCATAGAAAGACAGAAATATATTTGTGTGGAATTCGTTGCATCGTGATAACAGACACATGAAATCACAACTCCTTGCAAACACGCGGTAAATACATTTCAATTATTTTCGTAAGGGCGCTTCATATGGCTCACTTCGATATTATAGCTCTCCCACCTATTACGAACGAGAAACGTGAATCACGTACACGGATGTGGATAGATAACCAGGTCCTTTATAAGTGGTAATAATAGCTACTAGTTTTACACAATTTCCTATAGTGTTGCCCACGTCATAAATCACAGCATACATATGACTATAAGCTCGCGTTAATATCTGCATTTTTAAGAGACGGTACAATTACTTTTCAGTAATTTATTCATATTTAACATTTGTGTATAACAGAATTACGATATTATGTAATGCGTAAAAATAAAATACAGTTCTTTCATTCACAACTCGAACACAACTGAATCACGCCATCAGCTTTCTTTTTGTCACCTCGAAAATTACGCGGAGATGTAATTTTGAAACGTTTTTGTAGAAATACTGTATACTATTTAAGTTGATGTATTTTTGTTACAAGACAATCATGTGGTCATGGTGTACTATTCATATCCTACATTGGGTTCTTCTATCGTGGCGTTCTATTCACACCCACTGGCGCGCACACAGGTTAAAAAATGTATTAGGAACTTACACGCTATTGAGTGGCGTCTCATTGAGACGTGTTATCAGTAAACCTGAAATTTTTTTATTGTCTTATTATGATGCATACCAGTTTCGGTAACATGTTTTATTATTCACTATAAATCTTAATCAGCGATTTAAATCAGTAGAATTATTTTACTGAATCTTCAGTTAATGAGATGTTCTTTACTGGCGAATCAGTAAATCGCATTTAGGTTTTACTGCCAGGCCAGTACAATTCACTAGCCTCAGTACAAAAAACTTTAATCAATGAATAACAGCAACTGAAATTATCAGTAGAATTAACTGATTTATGTGCAGTAGTTTCAACAGTTCTGCAGTTAAATTCGTTGATTTGGAGTAGTTTGAAGAGTTTATATTTTAGAGTGTAGTTCAAAACCCTACTAAATTAAGGTAAAACGCACCTGTTTTCTACTGTGTCATTGTTAGTTTATGCGCCACTCGCAAGCTCCACGTATATTGAATTGATACAATTTAAAAAAAAAAATTCATATTAGATAATATAATGAAGCTGGACGGCTGACTCCAAATTTTGAAACCAAACTTTTATCATACCTTTTACAGGATTAAACCACACATTAAAGACAAAATATCAACAAATCTAGATATCCCAATAACATTTATATAATTCAACTCAAAGTGAAATAAAATAAATCTATGGTATTTTATCAAAAAATAATTTTTATGGCTATTCTATAAAATTTGAAATAAATATAAAAGAGAACATAAATAATTGGTAATGTAACATTATCTAAAGAAATTACATAACTAAGAAAACTTAATATCGTGAATTTTCGTGCCATTTTCCACCTCTTTTTAATTTTTGTAAATAACGTTAACTGATTATTCGTTTTGAAGCTTCAGATATGACTTTTCAATATAGTTTTTTTTTTTTAAACAGGATATTTTTTTACTATAGTTTTTATTAACAATGTGAAAACTTGAGACTTTATATATTCTTTTTTATTTCAAGTTCATTCATTTTCTTAAACTCAGTTGAGTTATTCAACTGCTTGAGTAGAAAATACATTTTTTATAATACTTAAATGGTAAAAATTTAATACAATAAAATATTCAAATTTTAATCACTTGAATTATAATAGTTAAAAAATGTCATTAAACTTTTTTAAGGAAATTAAAAAAAGTGTTTATAAATAACAGAAGCTAGTATGGAGAAGTAAATAAACCCAAAGTTACTGTATGCAATAACTTTCCTAACTATACATTAAAGGAGAAAAGGTTAGTTGCTAAACCATTAATATGCAGGATATACAAAGTATAAATCAAAATCAAATAGGGTTATAAATGAGCCCAATCTATTTATTGAAAGAAAACAATTAGCAAATATTCGTAACGCCTTATGATTGAAAAAAAATATTTTTTTCATATTCTGAATTGAGATCTTAAGCAAAGAAATATAATGCTTCATGTTGCGGGTCTGCATCGCTTCCCTTGGCCCGTCCCGCTTTAGCGAGCAAAACAGTGTACCAAGGGCAGAGTAATAAAGCGAAGAGTACACAGCGATTTAAAAGGCAAGCCTCTGCGTGTGCCAGATAAGCCTTTCAAGACTTGTGCGCTCCTCATCGTCAACGGAATGAATTTTTGGGATTATCTACGAAAGAATTTTCTGATCATTGCCATAGCCTCTCTCAGCTAGACTCGAGGTACGGGGAACCTCCTAGACGGGCCAGCGAGAATACTTAAGCCACGGGAGCCTCCGAGCCGACTGTCCAGGGTTTTTATAGTGGGGGGGGGGGGGTTTTCCCTATGACCTTAAGCAACAGGTGTGAAAAGACAGCGAAGCGACGAACCAGCAAAGCGTCGAGTGGCGACGAGAGTGACCAGCGAGAGTGAAGTCTGCGGACTGATTGAATAGGATGCGCGAGTGTTATATGTTAAGAATGATGGCAATAGACAGATTTCATATTTGTAAATAAGGAGTTTGAATAAAGTGACTAACAAATAGAGATTTTGATAAGGACATTAATTAGAATTTAGATAGACATTAAAATAATAAGAAGAGTATTATTGGACATATATAGTTCAATGTTTTATATGTAATAGCTGTGTGAATATATTAAAAATCAAGATTAGTTCATTTTCCTAATAAATCTTCTATTCCCCACGAGCTCAGATAATTCCCTTTGGCATCTTGTAACAATAAAATTAATTAAATTTAGACAATATCTTTTATAATATATCTGGTAAAATTTTGACAAAAATTATTAATCGTGAAGCTCAGGCTGGTCGTTGTATTCATTAATAATTTTTAACTTTGTGTAAATAAATATAATCCATTGAATGGCTAGTAATACTATTAATAAGCAGATTAAATTAGAGTAAAGAAAGTTCGTTTTGACTTAAAAAATTATGACAAAATGTTTTATTTAATCCGTGAAATCTGCTTTATATACGGCAACAGACAATGATGATAGAATTTCAAAGTATATAATATATTAGTCAAAAAACCGACAACCTTTTAGAAAATTTTGAGAAGCTGATGAATTATGGTGATAAACTAATTTTGAGAAGAATGTTTATTTTCCAATAAACGTAATTACACACAGGAAATAACCAATGTCAAAAAAGATAAACACATAAATATATTTCACTTTGCAGAAAAAGTAGTTATTAATGTTAGATCAAAGACTTATTAAATTTAATTTCAACATTTCCTTGTGGTAGATGTTTAATATTATTTTCATGTAAAGACAAATAAATGATCATGAAAAATATTACTCGAACAAAATAGCAATAAGAAGAGAAGTGCCAAACTTTGGAGTAAAAATATATTTCAAAAATAATAAGTATTCGGATTATAGCAATTTTGGGGCACGGATCGTTGGAGTGGCATTTAGGATTCGTCTGCCAACTACTTTGATGTCACAAAAAAGACGCGGCTGTCAGTCAAGTTATAGACCAAATAACCAGGAAGATTCTAAATATTACTTCAGAAATTTATGATTTTGTGCAATAAACATTTTTACCCGAAACTGTTTCCCATATAATGAGAATATGTATCGACAGTCCTAAAATGAGCATGAAGCGGTTTGAGTCTCCTAGATGCGAGAGCTAGATAGTCCTCAGAGCAGCAAAGCGAAGTCAAAGCTCTAAGTGAGGGAATCTGTTGTAGAGGTAGGTGCGAACGGCATATGCACGATGGGCCAGGCACCATCATGCTGAAACCACATCTGTTGTCTTACTTGGTATGGCACCTCAAGCAATAACTCCGCAAGAATTTCCTGCAGGAACACAAGATACCTGGGTCTGTCCAAATGGGATGGAAGCAGGTAGGATACCCCTAACATGCCATCAAAGATACAGAACCACATGTTGACACTGAATCGTTGCTGGTGACAACAGACAAATTTGGCATGCGGATTATTATCTGACCAGATGTGTCATGCGTATTTAATACACCATCTTATCCGAAGAACGTCTAACAATAAACTGAACGTTAGCTTCAAAACGATGTACCACCTGTCATTATAACAGGAACTATTCTGCAAACTAAACTGGGGAAGTCGTCAAGCCACGTGTTGTGCACCTTCTGCAAATGGAATGGATGCAAAATATTTTCGTGTAATACCTGCAAAATGGTACACTGGCATGTTTTAAGCCTGTTCGCTGGAGTGCACATACTGATGGTGGGATTGTTTTCAACCATTTGTAGCACATGTACTTGGGAACCCTACCATTTGGACATGGCACTGGTGCCCAGCATTTGGTCTCGCCTCATCCACGTATTCATTCTCCCAGAACTCTCACCCTGAATAAGATTAACATTTTAGAAATCTCTACCCCTATTACCATTATACCACGCACCCTCCTCATACTACAATCAATCCAGCCAGCTCCATTCACACGCTTTAGTTCGACAGCCAACATCCCACCACTCTATTGCATTGGCTATTTCGCCGGTCAACCACACACTCTCACCAATCGCTTGTGGTTGGGTCAGACCATACCAAAGGACTATACAAGCCATTCAAACAACCAGACCAGTAATACAAACAACAAGACCAGACATCCATACTGACAAAACATACTAGAATATTAATAAGAACACCTAAATCTGGATTCTGCTGAGAACAACTCTCGCCAAACTGACTACAACAATGGACAAGACCATCCATATGCACCAACAGACGATGAGAACCATTCTGGAAGAAAGTCACCTAATACAAATCTTGATGCTAACATCTTCGCACAAATACTTCGCAAATATTTCTAAAGTTTTCGAAAATCTTCGCAAATCTTCTCAAAAACTTATCAAAACATCTCACTGTCATCTTACTATACCAAAAGGCCTCTCAACCAACCAGGCCAACCGACCAACCATACAGAGTAACCATTACTAACAGACCATGCCATCCGAATATTCAAACCAACCTTACCAGTCGATCATACAAACTAACCTTAACAGCCGAACATAAACCAGCTGCCCATACGAACCGAACATGCTAATCATCCATACCAAACACCCATTCCACCCACCCAGGCCAACAGCCCAGCAAGACCGACTGAGAATACCAATAGGCAAGACAAACCCTACGAAATATCCATATGAGGCTGCCATAGCAGCTAAACATATGATTTGTCCATTCCAATGAACCATATTAACTGACCATGCCTGCCAGCAATTTGATTTGGCCATGCCACCCTGCAATTCGAACAGACCTTGAAGACCAACCATACAATTCAACCATTTGACGCAGGTCCCGCCACTGTCGAGGACATGGTGGCTTATCTGGTCAGAGTTAATGTCCTCCAGGCACCGACTAAAAAGTGCTTGGAGGTTGCGGGTATTATAATGAGGTAGACTATCACTGTTGTATTTTGAAGTATGAATATATTGTCTCGTGTCTATATTCACAAATACACAACATCAAACTTTAGAGGTGCGGTACTGTGCGAGTTCGGTTACTCGGATTTACTGGGCGAATTCTTGGTTGAGTGGGGCTTCTTTAGGCGACGAATTTTATACTTAACTCATCGGTGAGTGTGGGTAGGCTGTCATCTGGGGGTGAGTTCCAGCGAAGTGGTAGGCCTTGGATGCAGGCCCCCTGTGCTGCTTCTCCCTGGACTGCTGTTCGGACTCGTACTCACGCAACTCTCCCCGCGGCCCGGTGATGATCAACTGTTTTTATATGACTGACCCCTTAATGATGCGGCTGACGGACGTGGCCGGGTCCCGATATCCCGGCCTTAGTAACTGTTGTACTAACTTACTCTCTGCTCGAACTGACGTCTCTCGGCGGTGAAGATGAACTAACAACTGCCCCGATATGACTGCCTGACGTACCCGATATTACTGACTCCCTCCTATTCTTGGAAAGGGGTTTTTATACACGCCAGCCGCTGCCCTGAATCGGCGGCACGTGGCGCATTTTAGGGGAGGGAAGGGGGTAAGAGGGGTGAAGTGGAAGAACGCCTAACAAGCCGTCCAACACACGTGTCCTCGTATCTGAAGGTTTGGAGGGGCGGGGCGGGGGTAATACCTCGGCACTAATACATCTCGTCAGGTATTTCTGCCGCGGTGCGTATTTACTGCGTTCAGGCGAACTACACCGGATTATTTGCTGATGACTCAAGAAAGCCCTGCACTCTCAACAGATCTCCCGGCGGGTAGGGGCGTACGAAGATGAAGGGGGGTGGAAGGGGATGCCTTCGCTTCAGCTCCACGTGTCCCGAAATTTTCCACCTGCCTGTGGTTCCACGTGCCGTCTCATAGGCGCCAGCGAAGTGCGCTAGGCGGGGGGTGTGAGGGTGTGATGGATGGGAGCCAATGTCGTACTATAATCCCTAAACCGGCACGCGACACATTCAATCAATCAATACCAGCTCAACATGCAAATCAAACATGTCAGTTAACAACACCTGCAAACCACACAAACCAGTTATACAGAATGATAACTCCAGCCGACCAGTCTAACACCCGTCAAGATCAGCCAACCATAAAAACCGATCATGCCCACCATTCGACTAGTCATGCAGTCTGACCATTACTAATAGACCATTCCAAAGAATAATACCAAATTAAAATGAACAGCCGGGGATTGAATCCGGTACGCCTTTGTGGGATACGAGTAGGCTAACCACTCTGCCACCGCGGTCCCTGGACATGCATACGGTGATGTTGATAATGAGGACGAGAAGTACGATAATGAAAACATCTGTATCGGTGAGTCAGTTTTTTATTCTCATCACAGTAGCATTTAATAAGAACAAAAAACCACATATTTTAAGTTTGGAGATAACTATTTATTTTAGCTTACAGAACTTGTTTGGTCATCCCTTCTCCAGCTCCGCACAGAAAAAATAAATTCATAATGATATCATATATTCTAAATTTTATCGCAGTCTTTCGTTTCTGAAATTTAATGTGTTTCTGGACCCAAAGTTCACCGTACTAACCTTTTTAATTTGTGATTAAACCAAAAATATTTATTTCCATTTATGCTCCGAGGCCAGCGATAACGTTAACGTAATGCGTGAGGGATCGAAAATGTTTATGTTAATAAATGTCACCGGCGTTTACTGTTATTGCCAAGAGGAGGTGTCACCAACACATCTTAAGTGTAACTGTAAGCAGTGGTATGTGATAAACTGTTACAAGCTGTTGCTTCCTCGCTGTGGTACATTCTCGGTGTACGCAGTAGAATCCAGCAGTGCCGGTCCTTGATATAAGCATAGTAAGCAGAAGTGTGTGGTGAAATATTGCTAGGTTAGCTGGTGCTTGCTCTCGCTGTTCATTCTCGGTGTACGCAGCAGAATCCAGCAGGGCCGGTCTTTGATCACAGCTTGAAATTTGTAGTGAGAACGTAGATTTCCGTCTACAGTGGAATGAATTTTCATAATACGAAATCTCCAGGGTAGTATCCAGCTTCGTGTGCGAAGGTAGTAATTGCGCTGTTCACCTCTGTGCTGTGCTCCGAAGCTAGCACCGTCTTATGCGATGCCATGGGACCCAATTGACAGCAAGTACAGAGAATCATACTATGGTAAACAACATTATAGAAGTATTATGAAAGGCTTTTTTGTTCGTTAACCGACAAAAGATACACCGTGTGAATCAATTTTGTGCTCCGTATATAGGCATAAACTGCTTCGAGAAGCTAAATTCTCCCCAAAACCATTCATATCTATTTCAAGATGGAGTATATAAATCATGCAGATATATTTGTTCATGTAAACATGAACCAAGAGCAACAGCTTATGTTCTCCAGCGCCAGTTATGCTAGCAGTGACTCATCCTCCAGTGACTACACCAGCAGCAGTTCCACCATGTGGGCCTTTCATGTTTATCCACACAGAAGATGATGCTGTTCCCTTAAAAACATTAATAGACGCTTATATGACCTCTTCAGGTGTACGAAAACTAGTAAAAAAATTTTAACTAATGTATTAAGTTATTATTTTTGAAATAATGTGAATAAATTCATGCATGTAATAAAACTTATATATCTTTAAATAACCCACTTGCCGTAAGTATATTCAAAACTGGTATACACACAAAAGTGTTATGCAAAGAAAGTTTAACTAGCAACCAATATTGAAAGTTTTCATACTAATATAAATTTTAGATGCTGATGAAAACAAAGTCATTAACGCACTTCTCATGCCAGTCGATACCAAACACACGCTTTGTTACATGTCCACACCAAACCTATATGCGCCTTTATGCTTACACAAACGATTGGCCTATATACTTTCATCAAAAAAACATTTCTCAGCTCATTCGTTCGTCATATAGAATTCAGACGATTATAATCGACTCTAATATGACATAATACTTTTGATCCTACCATAGCCCTCCTCCTTCACATGCATGCACAAATTTTATTTAAGACAGACTATCGAAATCGATTGTATTCACCACTGAAGCAGAATGGACTGTATAAGTAATTAAACACACATTAATATGTATATGAAAATTTAATCTATTTATTTATTAAATAAACATTTTGTCTTTATGATTATTTTCTCAGATGTTTGTAGATTATGGATAGTAGCAAACAGTCTCATCTGATATAACTCCTATCCTTCAGTTCATCGATGATTCAAGGTATCTTAACAATGTGTGAGGGATTCACGCGTTTTTGCAGGTCTATTAACCAAGTAATTGGGTCTTCATAAAATAAGTAGCTAGACTTAAGGAGTTTCTTCACAGAAGGTTCACGATACATTTCTGCATGTATGTTCATTTCATCTCGATCATCATAATAGTTAAATAAAGGGAAACCAAAGTAATCACATTCTCTATAACTATCAGTACATATGTCGGGGCCACTACATTCGTTATCTTCTTCAGTACTGTGCTCAGAGTCGTTGTTTTGGTAATGAACGACTTCGAGTAATTTCTTGTATTCCTCTAAATTTTCTTCGGTAAATTTTTTTAGGTTTCACGCAAAATAACAACTTATATAGTCCTCGACTCCCAAGGGTTACGTAATTGTTCACTCGTATAATTTCGCTAGTCAATAACTTAATTTCCTTGAGTCCCAGAAACAATTTACCATTATACTTATACACACCTCATGCTGTATTGTTCTTCTGTGATTTGTAGGTTGCGAGATACCTCTGGGCTAGAGCACTGGGTTCAAATCCGTGTTTCTTCTGCTCCAGCTTCAAGTGGTTATTACATTTAGCAACATGTTTACGCTTTTGCTTTGCATATGTCAACAATTTATGATCTGTAAAATATTTACATTTCCGTTAATTTTTTACAGCGCCAGCAGCAGTCTTGGAGTCTACGTTTTCATTTTCTTCGTCATAACTAGTTGTGACTTCTCTTTAGTAGATCCGAATGGCTCGCACTTTTCATAGCAAATTTCTGAAACACTTTTATTTCCTTCGTCACCCACTGTTTTGAAACACGGTGCAGGCTCCGTTAATGTTATGGACTCTCAAATCAGAAATAGTTTACTCTACGAATCAGAAGGAAGGCCAGCCACATCCTTATCTTGTGGCAATAAGTGCAGTGCTTTCTGTCTCGAGCCTAGCAAAGTTCCATTACCATAACACATACTAGTGTGTGTCTTTAAATTATCGCTTCTACAAAATGTCGCTCCACAGATAGTAAGTATATTTTAGTATTCTGGAGGCAGGTGTCGTTGGACATTCATTCTTTTCATGTCGGCATGCATTGCATCTTATACTGAATGTCTTGGCAGAGTAACAACATTGTTTTACGTGTAATTTTTCAGCACTGGGAGAAGGTACATCCATAGAGGTAATCTCCACAGTAGACTTTGTACAATCATTGGCTTGCATCGTGTTCAAGCATATGTGAATTCATACACTTGCACTACTGCACAGTGTTGACTCCACAGTGCTGAATTCTCAGTTGTGACTCCTGCAGACTGACTCTTCAGTTGAGAATCCTCAGTGCTGACTCCTGCCAGCTTACTCCTGCAGATGAACTCATGCATACTGACTGCTTCAGACTCACTCTAGCAGACTGATTCCTGCAGACTCACTCCTGCCGACTGACTCCTGCGAATATGGTATTGATTTGCTGGTTCAATGACAACTAACCTAGGAGGCATGAATATATATTTATATATGCAGATAATTTATCGCGTTCATTGAATGTTGTGTCAGGCATCAGTCATTTGTCGTATGGTGCATGGCCGATTCTGTTATACAAAATATTTTCCAACGAATTCTCGAGTTAAAAGAACAGACGCTGGATAACTCAACATCCATACCGCTCACTCACGAGCATGCCCATGATAGTCAATGTAGTGCCACCCGATCGGGACTAGAACCGATGACAAACTTGCCATCATCTTCGATGCCCAGAAGCACGTCTACCTGTTTGCGTAGCATTTCAAGAACCATTCATCCATTGTACGAACTTTTCCTCTTGAATTAATACTACGAAACAAATTGTGAACGAAGAATCTAATTGGAGGAACATTTCTTGTACTGCTCTTTTAAGGAGCCCGGTTTATGCTCACAGAGGTTCTCTTCCATACATTTAAAATGTGAAAAAAATTTATATTTTAAATGTAAAAACAATGAAAGCTTTTTGAGAAAACCTAAATACATGTTCGTGAGAGAATAAATCTCATATAATTGGAAAACCCGCAGCCATTGATACATAAATATGTTAAATATTTTTAAAATTGATTTGTATGTATTAATTACCTATTTATAAAACATACATAAAAATATAAAATATATATAATTTATTTTATACATAAACATTATAAATAATACTACAAACATTATGTAAAATAAATTATATTGAATAATTATTAGTTATGTTTTATGCATAAATCTAGTAACAAGGTACACATATAAGACATTACATTCGATGAGAATAGAGTAGGTATTACTACAACCGTAACGATTTATGCCCTCCACTGACGGTGAAAGACACTTGCAGACGTGAAGAGAGCTTGTCGTAAAAGTGAGCGCCTGTATTCATGATGTTCGCAAAAGGATTACATATTTCAACCACATGTTGGCCTTGTTTTCGAGAAGATGTACTTACATACACACACAGTGTATATGCCCGTCACAGTCCACGCTGAAAGACACTGGCGAACAATCTTTCCGCAAGATTCTGTGTGTAAACAGCATATACATGCCATCCCGTACCCCACCTTACTCGCGTCTTGCATGTGCTTGTAAGTGCGCTAGGAGGTACCTAGGTCAGGGGTCATCATAGCATGACAAGCACACGCGTATTGGTAACAGTAATTTGCTTGCCTACGAGTTTTCATTTAGGATGTAAAAGTTAGGTAGGACTTAATGCTGGACTGGCACTCGAACTCAGGTCCTCCCAAGTGCGAGTACTGCGCTACCTCGCACGGAGATGTATGAGGAATAAAGTCGCTAGCAAAGACACGAATACAGAACCATTAATTTTTTAGCCAGGCCACGGTTAATAAACACACATTTCGTGTTCCTTGCTTAGTTTATTTTTACATACAGTTAACTCTCATTCTTTCATATCTACACGTAAAAAAATAACACTGTCACTAACATGGCTATTGCAACTAACATATGCCAACTATACTGAACAGTATGAAAATCGTGCATGGAAGGGTTTGTGTTAAAGCACTTTAAAAAACAATTCTGTTCCTTAATAATTTGTGTCAACCACCGGAAGTTGGTCTCCATATTTTATTTGCTAACAAGTACTGTACGCACGCCCATGGTCTTCTGTAATTTTTCCTTGATTTTTGAGAGATTTTTAAGTATTTTTCATTCTGGTAATTTACGAACATGTCATTATATTGTTCCTGCGACCACGGATTAAGGTAACTGTTATTTTGTTTCAATATTTTGGTGACCATGTCTGGAGCTGTTTCTGCAAGAATCTTAATGTAACCTCTATATTTATTTGGAACATCGGTGCTTCACTGTCATTCTCTTGCATGTGCTATCATAGTCCCAGTATTTAAAATGGACATTAACACCACATTTTCTTCACATTATTGCGATATCGGACCATGGAACAACTCTAGTGAAATTACCGCATTACATTAATTTGTGTAAATTAAAAGTGTTCGTCTGCAAGACCCAGTAGCCATAATGCAATCAAGATTGAGCCGTGTGCTTATTTCCTGGTAAAACGCGTATGCGTAACAAATGAACCTATCCTCTTCTGTTTATTGTACATACACTTATTCCATACTTACGTTCATGTAATTAAATATTTGTCACAACCCATAAAGTTTCAGGTCAGGTTACGCCTATCCTGAGGTGGATATTCCTGGAACACACTTTCCCTAGCATTACATTAAAAAAACAAAGCTAAGAACGCTTCTTTTTTTTATGCGGATGTGGGGAGCTTAGCTTTTATGGAAGACTAAAGAGAAACACAACACACATTAAAACATTGGTAATTATATGTACTTAAAAAACAAGAGCCTAAAACCTTCTTTCACTTCAAATAAACGAATATTAAAATTGAATTCTACTTAATAATATATGTGACCAAAATAAATTTTCAATAAACAGATATTTTTAATTACACTCTAATGTGGAAAAATTTTATCTAAGTGAATATATAATCATATTTTCTGGGGTCACTCCTGAACTTCCGTGCTGGACGATTATGTTGTTGACGGGTTTTCTCGGGGATCTACCGTTTCCCACGCCCTTGCGTTCCGGCACTGGTCCATATTCGCCTCGCTTCGCCCTCGTCAGCTGACGATGTTAAGAGTCGTCCAAATCTCTTCGTTCACTCTTAATACATGTATATGTTTTATATGTTATATTCTAATTTTTTAAATTAATAATATTAAGTTTTAATGGTTGTGCTAATCCTTTTATATACACTTAATTTTACGGTTTCAGGTTTTGCTGTACTCTAGTCGGTACAACAATTGTTTCGTTGTCACTGTAGGCTATTAGTTTGGCTTTATTAATGTGAATCAATTATGACCTAAACAATTAAGTCTGTTTGCGATTCATTTTCCCACGGGTTACATCATTGATCATTGGAAACCAAAATTTGCCTATACGTGCGTTACGTACACAATTGCGTTCGGTGAGTAAATAGTAAAATACTGAAGGTTTCTGTATTTTCTTTTTATTGTGAAAAAAAGTAATGAAACATTAATTAAAATACAATTCGCTTTCTATGGCCCAGAAGCAAACTCAAATGTTCACTTGCAAACAGAAAAAAATATAGTTTATATTTGAAAAATTAATGGTTGTTATACACAAGAGACAAAACATGAGATTCATTGTCTGCGCGCGATAAAAAGGTCTAAGCCGTTCACACAACATTACAAACCGTATTTTTTTTAAATATGCATAGCATACATTGTGGATACGTCAAAGCTTAAATAAAAGTATCTTGTTAACAACGCATATTTTTTTTTTTTTTTTTTTTANAACTTTTGCAGTGACGGATTTAAGGGTTGATCAGGGGGGGTGGCCTCCCCCTATAACCCTTACCAGGAGCCCGACAAAAATACATTTTTTACTCAGTATTTCCTGGAATTAAAATGTATATAGTAAAAATTTACGCAGTTGCAAATAAATATTTTGAAGCTAATCACAATATGTATTTATGTAAGCACACACGAACACACATATTATAAACACAAAAGAACTCACTCAGATACATTAAAAATTTTATTAAGTCCCCATTCTTTCAACTAAGAATTTGAATAAAAATACTAAGCTATAACATATAATAGTGACGATATAATCAGGTAAGTTATCAAAAAAACATGTGCATGTGAGTTTGCACGTATGTTTTTACAACAGTTTTAACACCAGCAATGCAAAAGAATTTCTGCACTCCTCCTCTTGACTGAGGTAACCACTATTTACTTAAGGATGGGTCTTTCTCACCATGATGTATTTTTTATGATTGTTGAGTTAAGCTCTCAATAATTTACTTTTAGGAAAAACCTCTTGAGTCATAGCGTGTCGTGCGCGAGTAACATCTCAATTATTAATTTATATCTAATTCACAGTTTGAATAATATAAATATTACTTTCCTGAGGGAAAGACATTAGTATGCAAAAGAAAGTCATGGGGTATGTTAGAAAATATTTACTTGTTTAAGAATTCGATTCACTTAAGACTTACTTTGTGGAAAACATGCTGATACTTCTCTGAAATAAGAGACAGTTGGAAATTTTGACAAAAAAATACTTAGAACATGTTCTTATTTAAATTTAGGTAAGATTACATTTATTTGAAAAACTCTATCCTTTATATCCCCGATGGTCGTGTCGTTACATGACAGATGTGTCACTCATCTCTCAACTGTCTCTTACATTGCATAGAGTATGTTTATAACAGCCTCTTAAGACATGATTTTGGATTTTATTGATTCAAGGAAACGAAGGTTATTATTATCCTCGCGAAGTAAATGTTAACAAGAAGAGCACGAACAAGAAAACGACGAGCCGTTAGAAAAACTAATTGGTGTAAGACTACGTTACATAGTTCACAGTATGATACGGGATTTAAATGTAAGTATTACAGATCGTATTGGAATCGCAACAGACAAATGCACAAATGACTTCAGAACTCTGTGGTGGGTTTCAATAAATGCAGAGAGTAGCGACCATGTAGTTCATTTTCTTTACTGCAGTCTGTCTTGAATTTGTCGATATCCATGTCCCCAACTGATAAAAAGCGTCAGGAATAGAGCTGTAATAATATTCAAAGACATTTATTTNTTTGTCGATATCCATGTCCCCAACTGATAAAAAGCGTCAGGAATAGAGCTGTAATAATATTCAAAGACATTTATTTCTTTACTGCAGTATCAAACGAAATGTTGTTCTTATTTCAATACTTTGGAGGGCAATGAAGGAAACTCTGCCAGACATGCTGGATTAAACGCCATACTGCAGTGTTCGTACAACTTCACAAAGTAGCAGAAGAACTGTAAATTGTTTTCAAATGGAAAGCATGGCAGTTAATGTAAGGGCACTAGTCATAGCACTTTGTGATCCGACGTNACTGTAAATTGTTTTCAAATGGAAAGCATGGCAGTTAATGTAAGGGCACTAGTCATAGCACTTTGTGATCCGACGTTTATTGTGAAATTTACAAATCGTAGTGACGATAAAGTTACACAGGCAAACTTCTCTCAATAGCATGGTAGTGTTTTGAACGAGATTATAAATATAAAACCTAAGAGATGTTGAGACTTTTAATAGACTTTTCGCTAAAGCTGAAGAAACTGCAAAATCATTATGTATGACTATAATTGTCCTTCGTACCATCAAACATTATACTTTGGACTGCAAAGTACATGAAAATACTACTAAACATTATAATGTCGATGTTAAAACTTCCAGTAACAAATGTTGCCAAACGCCGTGCCCGAATCCAGGTATCTACTAGTATATTTGCACCCTTGTATACTTCGCAGACCCTTGGCATCATATTTGATGAATTTGGACAGGCAAACTTGTTAGCTTCGACCACAGCTATTACCCAGCCAATTAATTTTGCATTGCGGTGAAAAACTCAGTGAATGCCAACATTTTATAGGGTTAAATTAAGAATTCAATAATATTTCAATTTGACTTACATAAAATTTATTGTCATGCTGATTTTATATTAGTTTGCAATTTTGATTGTTTGTTTTACCATAGCTTCTGTCGGTTATGAACAGATAGGCCAGATACGAGTTTATTGTTTACTACTTTTTTTAAGGCGTATCTTTCCATAATTATTTTCTTAGCTCAAAATTCTACGCCTTCGAAATAGTGATGTTGCCCTATTAGTCTTTAAATAAAATAATAATGTCAAAAATCGATTGCAATCTACAAAATACATCTTAAAATGGCGGCACGTGTAAGCCACAAGACCGCGAGAAGAATACATGTTCGTTTACTTGTATACTTGCAATTCGGACAGAACTGATGTCACTTCCGGGGACAGGTACGCATGAGTATGAACGTACTTCAAGGCAGATTCGAACGCGGCATAATGTTGCTAATCACGTTTCTCTAGTGAATTCGTCCATGCAAAATATTTTAAGTACCTATTATCAAACTATTGATATATGATAGAACAAAGGAAAACTTCAAATTTCTTGCATCTATATACTGTATTGTTTTAAAAACGATCTGCAAAACCAAGAAAAGTAGAGATTTCATTGTGAAAAGCTAAATATAAAAGCTGTAGGGTAGTAATAGATGTTTTCCAGAGTTTTGTAGCGGAACAAGTGCGTACTACATTTGAATATTGCTGTTTAAACTGCTGTCTTGCATGTGAGTGAATGTTGTCAGTGCCGAGTACACGTGTCCCATATTGCACTGAATTAAAGCATTATTCTTATCACACTGTGGATATAAATATATAAATGGCCTTCCTTTGAAGGACGTGCATCAGGATAGTCCGACTGACAAGCGAAGGTAGTTAATCGTTTTGCACAAGGTGCTGCGTGTAAGAAAGCCTCATTTGTAAAGTAATACAGTAGCTGTTACTGCCCTACTTCAGTTAAGCAAAACTGTTCTGAGAAAAGAGCTTCAAATATTTAGTTTTTTCTGTAGTTCAGAAAACTTGTCAAGGAAATGTCTTCTGAATATAATACAAATCTCACACTGGTGAAATGTAATTTATTTATAAATTTAAGTACTCGTTATTTTAAAACCATACCTTTATATTGAGAGTATTAAAATAAACGATTTTTTTCTTGTTATAAATTATGAAATGGTGTAAGACATTTCTCTGGTATTGTAAAACGAAATATTGTTTTAAGTTGCGGGAAATAAATATTTGTTTCGAAACGAACTTTGCCATACCAACGAATACTGAAAATATTTCCTCTGCATGTATCGAATTGTTAAGATAAAAGGCAATGCCACACAAAAATATACAATATTCTTTATCACAAAATTTTATTTTCATTAAAAAATCCGGGAAATATTGAAACTCAAATTAATGATAGCCCTCGTCGTATAAGAAGAATTAACACAAAATTCGTATTTTTTTTTTTTTTTT
>NQII01007317.1:21276-98227 GCA_002778355.1 Clitarchus hookeri | reverse complement strand
GGACATTATTATTTTTTTTGTTTTACTTTTACGAAAAATAACTTGTGTGAACTATTTGGCAAATAACAATTTAAAAAAGGGTATTCATTAAAAAAAATGTGCATGACACAAACACGGTGTGGTATGAATGGCACTGTTACTGACCTACATTAACTATCTCACGAGAGTTTAACGACTTGCATGTGGCAGCAATAAAAAACTCAAGTCATTTATAAATAATTTCAATACGAATGAAAATATTATACAAATACGTGTAAAAAAAATTTCTTTTACATAATATTGAGACTCATCATATTTAAAAAAATCTTGCAGGAAAATGTAATTTAATATATAAATACCTCATATGTAGGTACACATCAAGTAGAATAAATTATTTAGCAATATATAAATATATATATTATATTTACAAAACACTCGGCAGAAAATATTTTACATGATAAAGATATTTACGGAAAAAATACAAAAGATTGGTAAACAACAAAAATAAGAGATAAACCATCGAAATTTATTTGTACATAATAATTCATTTTTTTACACATAGAATAAAAACATACGTCTTCTTTCAAAACTTTTAATCGCGTACGTCAATATTTTTTTTTTACAGTGTCGGGCGTGTGTGTTTCTTCGAATAATAATTACGAGGAGAATGGGGGGTTTTCATCACCTGGGTTTTTCCATAGACAGAGCAAAGCTCATATGCACACGCACACACGAGCACCTCTGGCCATGGGTCCAGTGGCGTTGTAACCTCCAAACTGTGCCAAGCGCCATCACATTGTTTAGAGTATACTTATAAAAGTTCATCATTTTTAACTTCACGATTAAACTCGCAATTTTCCCTGTCGCACTTGCTTGAACGTCGTTCGCCCACAATGTATTTTTTCAGTACTTCGATGTTTGTGGGAAATTTTGTTTGTGGGCGGCACAAATGAACTGCACACTCGTCACTGTCACAATCTTGCACTGATGATTCAAGAGTCTTACCATCGAAGGCACATCTTTCAAGGAGGAAATCAACATTTTCGTCTCACAGCTCCACAGTTACGGTAACAGCCGGCTGGTCCGTGTAGGTTACGCCGTGCAGTACACGATATGCACTCGCATCTCGGGAATGAACTTATCACCAGGACGCGCTCCATAGTTGCGAGAAGACTTCGTGGAAGGTATTATGGCCAACACATTTCTCCTGTCATTTGCACGCATAATTATTTATATTTTTTCGGAAAAGTTCGTACAATAAGATTTCGTACATTCTTGTCTTGCTCACGCAGACATCACACATTTTGTTCTACCAACTCCTCAAGCGAACAAGGAAGCGTAGAGCCTGGAGATAAATTGTAAACGTAACAGTTTTTATATTCGCACGTCAATGCGTCCAGCACATAACAGCCTCCGAAATCATCTACCAGCAGAGCCAGGTAATTGAACAATCACAAAATTTNGAAAAATCACAAAATTGAATTTGCAGAACGCCTCGAGCATCTCAAAAACTTACGCGTCGGTACTCACAATTCAGTTCACTGTACTTGCTCACGTATTCTGACCTGAATGGAGAAAATTCGGCGATGTGCACTTCCTTTTCATCTTCGATATCACTGTATTCAAAGTCGGAGCTGATGGGACTCTCGGTGTAGCTTGAATAGAATAATCTCTAGAACTTTCTGGCTGATGGAGGCTGGTACGTGTTGCCTGGTGGTTGCAGGTTCGTGCTAATAGACGACATGTACGAAGTTGCTCCTCGTCCCAATATCGGGCGGATGAGCTGAAGAATATTATCTCTATTTTCTTCTGCGATGCTGTTGGTGTTATTTTCTTCTTCCCTGGACAACGTAACTATCGTAAATCTAACAGGGGTTTGAAACCCTGCAAGTTTCAAAATGGTCACTGGGTTTTCCTCTTGAGATAGCGAAAAAAGGATGACAGCGACAGAATGACTGCTTTCCCGAGGGAGCTTGGGGCGCGCCTCATAAAGAGTTTAGGAAAATAATATGCACACGCGCTTGAGACTAAAGTAGGCTGCTAATTGGTCGGAACGAAGTTTTCCGAAAACGCACGAATAATATGCCAATGAGAGATTGTCACGTGACGGGGTTAGCCAATGAAAAACGTAGGTAGGGGTGGAGTAATTGGTGGAGCAATTAAATATATTGGAAGGGGGCGGAGCGAATGCGAGTAATTAACCAATGAGAAACATTCGAGGGGATCGAACGAAGGTGAGCAGTTGGTGGTTGCCTGCCGACTAATAAACCAATGATAATCATTGGTGTGGGTGGGACGAACGCATCTAATTGGTCGAACGAAGGTTTCCGAAAACACACGAGAAATTAGCCAATGGGAATCATTGGTGTGGGGTGAGTAATTAACCAATGAGAAACGAGGGTGGTGGGGGCGGTGGGCCTGCCGACTAATTGGTTGAACGAACGTAAGTAATTGGGCAATGAGAATCATGGGTGGGGGTGGATGGGATGGAGGCCAGGCGATTAAACAGCCAATAGCAATTGGTGAGGGTCAGTNTTAATATTTGGTGGTGGGGGTGGTGTGTGTCATTCGTCTGCTGGGCGTGGCACTGGGTAAGGGAGGGGGACCTCCGGAAATGTAAGTTTTTTAAAATTAATTTGTTAATAAAAAATATTTTAATAATTTTCTAGTAATGATTTTTTATATTTTTTAAAAATACATTAAAAACAATTTTTTTATAAATGTTTGGAACTTTTTGAGTTTTCAAGGTCAAAGGTACCAGGGTCAAGGTCAAATGTTAATGTCAAGGTTACCGACATCCAACATGGCGGGAATAATGGCCGCCGGAGACCGGAATGCCAAAGCATGAACAGCTTCGACACCCCACGCCCTTATGCGCGATCCGTCATAATCATTCTACTGTTCAGATTTCGCGGACTGACAATGCCGAGACCACACGAAGCTTTCTCCGTTGTAGTAGTTGGAAAATTATCGTTACTTTGGGAGTTATGAAATTCACGGCGCTTACACATGTACCACACAACATCGAAAAGTAACACCAACCACCTACAACCGAAGATATTCCAAACACTTTCAACAGTTGCAGAAACTGCAAATAGAGTGCGTCGCTAGCAGCTAAATAATTCGTTTGAAAAACGTGTTGAACGTATTTGCGTTTACAATTTACAGCACATCAGGCTTGTGTTTAAATCTCACTTCATAAAGTATATTCACGGTTACTTCCAACTTTTCTGAAGTCCTACTGAAGTCCTGCTTTCAGGCTATTCATCCGCCTCACGAAATCAAATCTTAACCTAGTCTACAATATCACACTATAGGGACAACACACCGCATTCATGCGCTCGCAGTTTAATAAGATTTGGCAAGAGAACTATTTCTTACCAGGCATTACCAACACTTCTATATTCTCCATGTATTTGTTTATATTAATTATTAATGAAATGTTATAATTCATAAAATAAATATTATTAACAGTTCAATTTACGTCGTGCATCGAGGGTAGGGGGGCGGTATTTCACAGGTTTGATTTAAAAAAAAATGTGAAGAAACAATAAATATACTATAGCAAGACATTTGTAATTTAACTGAAGAAACGGAGTGTCAGTGATTTTACAAATATTTCATAATAATTTTCCCCAGAAGTTTTCCGTTATTTCGCGAACTTTATTCTTACGCTGTATTTCACAAGCGCATGCGCAGAAACAACGGCGAAGTTTATCCCTAGCCGCCCGTATCTCTGCATGGAATAAACTGCACTTGTTTCCTGTTTCCTTTATACGCGTTGCAATTGTTGAAACGTGTGGCGGTAACAGAAATGACGTGCTCCCGAGCGAATTCAACCCGTGCCATATATTTAGCAATGCAAACGTACCAATCAAAACTATGTTGGAATGGCCATTAGTGCCTTCATTGTTATGATTTAATTATTTCCCTGGCACGTGGCGTCGTTGAGGTTTTATTGCTTTTTTTTTTATCACAACATTAAATTAAAAACGAGTTGCGGACGGGCTAAGGGACAGGCCACGGGAATGATGGGCGTAATGAGTGGAAATATATATGCGTCAGTGAAGTTATGGTCTACTTTTTTGTACCTGAACCGTAAAACTATTACTAATCACCAATACCAATATAACTGCATATGCATTATTACAAATATCTCTTAAATTATTTTAGTACTGTTGAATGTACAACTGGGGTTAACCGAAACCGCTGTTAATTAAGCATTGTTGATATGAACTTTTGAAAAATTTCTTGCTTCTAACTGCATAGAAGTATTTAAAAGCACACACCAAGGGCAAGGAAAGCATATTTTTCCCGTGGCGGTCCATCATTAAAAGATGCTCCTTACGCCAATTAGTGAGAAAACTTTCATTTAACATTTATTTGCATATTTTTTGTAAGGACACAGGATTTAATTTTATCGATTCACAAAGATTATTATTAACGTTAGACTGCTGGTACTTTTACTCCATCTAACACAGCCGTAGATAGTAATTAATAATTTATAGACAATGAGACTATGGGACATGTTTAACTCTTAAAAACACCCCTGTATGATCGAGTTAAAGTTTAGAAATTCGTAATAAAAGTATAAAGTTAAAATTAAAATTAAATCATCAATTATTATTTTTGGGCTAGTCAACAAGTTTTTTGCAAATACTGTTTTTTTTTTAATTCAGTGTGGACGGCTAGTTTACAGAAATAATATCACATGTACTGTGTGGATATCACCTTTTCTCGTGATCTTATTGACAGGCGTGAAAATGTTTTTTCTTTCAATAGTAGTGTACTCCTCACAGCTTACATTGTCTTGTGATGCCTCATCTGGACTGCATACCTTTAAACATGTTCAATATCTAAGAAAACATATGGTGAACAAGGAACTCACGGTCTCCGAATTACACTTGTACTGGAGTTTCTTGTTCGCCGTATCATTCGTATCGTCTTTTCAAATAAAATTTGAGTTCAGTTTGTATTTTTATATTTTCTTCTTATTCTTCTGCCAGTCTATATAATCCAAGCAGAGTTATTACGTCCATGGCACACACTCACCGGAATAGTCTCAGTTAAGTTGGCAGCGATTTGGGAAAAGAAGTTCGATGTTTTTGCTTCGCGTTGATTTTGTAGAGGCTAAATTTATTTATTTCGGTAGTCTCTGGGTTTTGTGCACAATGTAGACATAATAGTGTAATTTTGGGCATCATATCTCAGTCTTTCGCTCTCTCTCTCTCATTTTGTGACGTCACAGTGGTGACAACCACCTGAAGTGGCCCATAAGAATGTATACAGAATCCTACGTTTTCTTTCGTTTGAACAGCGATTGACAAATAAATACAAACTGTAGGCTAGTGTGGTTTTCACAGGAGAAAAGATGAAGAGACGCTTCATGATTTAATATAACTCCCAAATGCTCATTTAAATTGAATAAGATTTTATAGGTGGTGAAATATATACGGCGGGTTGTATAAATGCAGTAGATGTGGATTCGCTAGAAACATTACGGACTTCAAATTTTTTTTTCATACGAAACTTACATTTATTTGTGAACAAGGACTTTTTTTTAGTTTTTATTAAATTCGTGACAAAAAAATTGCAATTTTAATATACAATTAAATAATTTTACTGCAACTATGCATAAGAAGTTCTTGTTAGGCACGTGAGTATGTTTATTCCAATACTGGATTTACAAGTTATATCTCCAGTTTTTATTTAGGGTATTCTAGCCTTCAAATTGTGTGACTTAAACATGAATGTGAGAAATAGGGAATATTAGGCTGAGCAAATAAGCCTACGCGAATTTTAAGTTAATTAATGCAGTGCACCTAACCTATCTACTACCAAAGGAGCTTTATTTACCCTGTGCCAAAGAGCACGTGTTAAACAATTAATAGCGTTTATACAACCACGAATATGTATATCACTGATAACCTGATACATTTTGTTCTAAAGAAATGGAATTATACAATGGTTTTTATTCCACCAATTTTCGTCTACCTTTCGAGGTAAAATTGTAGGTAGACTTTCTGAAATATAATTCCTTAAATCATTTCTGACGTCTACAACAGTGTGTAAACAGCCACATAATGGAGTTTTAAAATATTTACATTATCCAGGTTATATACTTTTAAAAAAAATATAACTGTTGGAACTGCCATTTTTGAAAATAATTTTAGGTCTGGAAAAATGCTGTGTGTTACGTACTTTACTTAATTCTACAGTCTTATNATACAACCACGAATATGTATATCACTGATAACCTGATACATTTTGTTCTAAAGAAATGGAATTATACAATGGTTTTCATTCCACCAATTTTCGTCTACCTTTCGAGGTAAAATTGTAGGTAGACTTTCTGAAATATAATTCCTTAAATAATTTCTGACCTCTACAACAGTGTGTAAACAGCCACATAATGGAGTTTTAAAATATTTACATTATCCAGGTTATATACTTTAAAAAAAAATATAACTGTTGGAAANACTGTTGGAACTGCCATTTTTGAAAATAATTTTAGGTCTGGAAAAATGCTGTGTGTTACGTACTTTACTTAATTCTACAGTCTTATGATTGATATGCATTTCAAACACTCGTGCTTAAAATGTGCTTGGCTTGTCAATAGCCCCTGGAGAGGCTTTCAAAACAATTTATTATAGGTTACAAAATAATATTTCACTTACAAGACATACTTAAGAATAAATATTTAACACAGTTGATTTTATTTTTGATTATAATTCATAAGGCGTCATGCTCAGCACTTAGTTTGACTTGTAACAATCCTAAAAGTTAAAAGTTGCCTAGATAACAGAAATAAATATGTTTCAGTGAATGGTTGTTTGTTTATGCAATGAAAACAAAATAATTACACAATTTATAATTTTTTAATGCATAATCACTGAAGAAAATTAGCAATTCAAGATTTTTGCGTACATTGTAGCAATCTATCAACTATTCCAAAATAAACCTACGAATCTGATTGAACCAGAGGTGCTCAGTCTTTTCACTTTTCACTTCCAACCACCATTCCAGAAGCAAAACTAAGTGCGTCCTAGGACAAGCGACTGTAAAAAAATACTACCAGAAGTAAAACTGATTTAATAAAATACTTCTTAAAGTTTCGTGTTTTCATTTTTAATTTATTTGTGGAAGAAGACAGATCAGGTAAGTTATAATGCAGGGCAATTTTTTTCTCTTGTTTTTCATGAAGTTAGCTTCTCAAGGAACAACTGAAATTACGTAAAAATACTGTTTTTGAGCATATTTATCAGTAACTGTATAACACATATTATTTATTATAGTTTTACATCTTAATGAGATAAAAGTATGGAGGACAACAGCGCAGATATTGACATGAAATCAGTCCCTGAAGGAAAAGGAAGGAAGAAACGACCAAATCCAAACGAATGGACTATCGTGAACTGGAACGGTCTTCTGTATTAAAACCACCGGGAAAGTGGAATTTTAAATTTGTGCCTGTGAAAAGTTTAACTATCAAGAATTCTAAAATTGGTCATCCCACTGTGAGAAAGATTTAACTACAGCGTTGATACAGGAGAAGGAAAAGGCATTTGCAAGAAAGGAAAATTTTTGAGGAACATCACAATATACTCTATTCCAACTGGATATCCTGTCAAGGAGTCCAAACTAAACGATAAAGACGCACTTCTCACGGAGTACTTCGGCATAAAATAGAAGAAGAATAAGGATTTCAGATATTACAAAAAATTTATTGACAGTCAAACTGAAAATGTTAGCAACGAAAGGAAAACACGGACTACGGCATTGCTGACATGATTGAACTTTCAGTTTAATCTTGAATTGATATGATATGCAATTTATTAGGAATAACTCTATTTTATAATATAAAATAGAGTTATTGTATTGTATGGTATGGTAAGTGCATATTATGCACTTACCATAAGAATCTTGTTTTATTAGTTTATTAAAATATTCCAGTATTGATGACTGTTATTTTCGGTATCTTTATTTGGTTTCCTTAAAAAGTGGTGTTGGATTTTTGATTGAAAAGTAAACTTTTTTCTATATATATATATTAGAAAAGTACATTTGTAGAGCACTCTTTATCACAATTAAATTAGTTAGTTTGTTAATGGTATTTCATTAATGAATACATAATATTTTAAAAATAAATTGGATTTCAATTGAGAGACAAAACTTGGAAAATGTTACATATAGGATCCCGTTGTTACGTGCAAATATTTTTCTCATATTTTTTTTCGATTTGTCTGGGCCCAATAATTTCGAACCTTTACATACGTTATCACGTAGTCATCACAGAATCACAATGTAGTTACGAGTTTTCTGGACATAGTCATATAGAATATAGAAGGTTTTTTTCCCCTTTCTTGAATACTTTATTCTCATGGACATACTCAGCTTAGCAGGTGGACGACTCAGTTGTTTAAAATATGTCCTAGCACCGCTTTAACAGGCCAAACTCCTGGTTCTGTACACATAGATGTGGTTCTGATTGAAAGAGAAGGAGCGACTGCTTGCATCACGATTGCACCACGATCGCAAGAAAGTGTATGCAAAGCTGCCAAAGTGTACGGGCAGAAAGCTAGCTTTAAATGCAGGAGAAATTTTCCGATTCCTTTTTTTAATAGTGTTATTTGTATTCAACGGTTGCCAAGTACAAATTTATCAACGCATCCTCTAATGACACACCTTGTGAACACAAATATGGAGAATTTAAATTGTTACGCGAGTTCAGTGTGATATTTTGAAGAAGATACATAGTTTTGGCGCAAATTTAATAATAAATTAAAAAAGAGTGGGAGCAGTACTCGTTATAAGAACACACTATTGATGCTATTCCCCACCTATGGGTCATAGGATCTCAGTAAATGTTAAATGGCACAGACTATAAAGTGCCTTGAAGGTTGAGGGTATATCAAACAATGACTTCGTCACGTCTTGGTTTTAACAGGTTTATTTTCAGGAAGTCATACACACATTCCCCGCACTTTTGCGGGAAGTACACATATTTTCTCGGCACCTTTTGCCGATAATTAACTCATATGTTATCGACCCTGCGAGTTCTTGTCCTGAAGGGCTGATTACAGTGTTCTTGCTAACGTTTCCGATGCTGTGGGGGCATTCGGTGACAGGACACATCCCTGAGTAACCCCGTTGTTACTTAACTGTATTTATTTGGGGGGTAGTTGTTCCGGGAGTAGTTGAGATCTGGTGAGTTGGGTGTTACAGGCCCTCGGACTGGCTCAAATTGGCGTGCTGCACTCAACTGGCTTCCTCTCGACCTCGCGCTCCTCATTGAAGCTCACCACTCGACTCCCGTTCGTGGTGTAGGGTTGTAACTGACTGATTACCTCCCTACCACGTCCTGGCGAGAGATCCTTTGGCGGGCCCCCACCTTGGCTCTCAGCGCGGGGTTGCACTGGACTACTCTCCCACTCGCTCAATGTGGTGCACCTTGTTGAAGGTCACAACTTGACTCCGCCTTCTCGGTGCGGGATTATAACTGAACTAACTTGGCTGACTTCCACGTTCCAGCTGCCAATGCCTAACGCCATACATGTCCCAGTTTGGCGGTACGACTGTTCTGGCTGAACTGACTCTGGTGCAGCGCCTCGCAGCGCGGAAGATTACTGGTTGTTTATCCCAATATGGCTGACCCCTTAACACTGTCTCTGGTTATCTCTGCCGGGGCTCAAACCCCGCAGCCTCTAGGCATCCCAATGGACTTTCTCTCTAAGTGCGCGCTTCTAACTGACCGGGTTAACTGCTCTCACGTAACTGACGATGCAACTGATCGACTGACTGATGCAACTGACTCACTTGGCCGGGGTCCGATCTCCCCGGCCTCGGTTAACTACTGCACGGACTTTCTCTCTCGGTGCGGGATTCGATTTGGTTCCACTGATTCAACTGATCTTCCCGGCGCGCAGTATCGCAGCTTCCAACTGCCCCGATATGACTGATCAGACTGACTCCCTCCTTGTCTCTAAAAATGGCTTTTAAACTATCTGGGCGTCCTCCCTAGATTCATACATGTGCCTCCCTTGTTGGTGGAAGGGGAGGGAGGAAGGATTTGAAGAATTAACACTTCATCCAGGCGTTGGCCTCTTGTTGGCGGCAGAGGCAGGGGGTGGTGTGTGCCAGTTGCCCCTGCCGTACGCTGTCAGCTTATTCTGGGTGTGTATCATCCTTCAGCACGTGTTTTAATTTTTCTCGTGGGCGAAAATTGTTAGTATATCTCGTCATTTCTTAGGCGTGTACAAGTTTCACGCGGTTTGCTAGGGGGTTGGGGAGATGCCCGTGGGCCGAATGTGCTACCCCACCTCGGCTTGACCTCGGCACGCGTTAACGGGTGAAATGTGTCGTCCGGGAGGCCCTACACTGGCTTAAGCTGGCGGGGGTGAGGCTTGTGACAGCGCCGCTTCTAATGCATACNCTTCTAATGCATACTTCCAATATGCGTTACGTGTCACTATTTTGTAAAATGAGTAAATTTAATTTGTGTGGAAAAATACACCTTGAAGATATCTGTGGCTAAATGTAAGAAAACACACTGCCATATTATCTTAATGGCGGGAATTAATGAATTACGTTTATTATCGCCTTACTCTTTTCATATTTTTTCAGACATGGCTTTAGTTCAATCGATGGTACTTCTCCGTGTCATAGTACGACTTTAGATCTTCTTTCGTAGAAAAATACTTCATTCATGATATGATTATACAACACATTTCATTTCATGAGAAAACCGGTGTTGGGATTTCCATAATTAACACACATAAGTATTGAACATATATTGTTAAAAATACTTTTGATTATTCAAGTTCGTTGGCACCTGTTCCGTATTTCTACAACATATTACAGTTTTCTAGTTTGCTATTTAACGGTATGGAGGTGCTGCAGAAGTGGAAGTGCTGTTGAATATTGGTCCCAATATTAAGTATCCCTACACTGCCATTTTAAATCACTCTGATTGGTTACATAATAGAAGGTACATTGACAAAATGTAAATACGGTTCATTGTTAATAGAAATTGAGATTATATCGCTTTACTGTGTTACATGTAAGTCAAAAGTTAAAGAAATTGATGGAAATAAGTGCCAGTTTATATTTCATTAGCAGATTCTTTACACTTTTTGAATCAAACATTTGAAAAACCACCCAATGAAGAACATCGGGCATGGAGACCTCCCCTCCTCCCATCAAAATATAGATGTGTCTACTTACAGTTTTTCTTGTTGTGTGTAAGCAGATTTTCGTGTTTTTTCGGGTTGTTTATACCATTTTCTTCTTATTTTTTNTACAGTTTTTCTTGTTGTGTGTAAGCAGATTTTCGTGTTTTTTCGGGTTGTTTATACCATTTTCTTCTTATTTTTTTTATGGGTGGTGGTGAAACTAATGGCTGTAGCCATTTGTGGTTGCTGGAAAGCTGGGTAGATTATGGAAGGAAGATGCATATTATGCGGCAAAGGGATTGATGAACTTGAAAGTGTTGTGTGCTAAGAGATGTGAAGAGTGGGGAGAAACCATATCAACAGCGAATGCGATTTCGTTGCTGCAGAAGCGCAATATCATAAAAAGCTGTGATGCACGATTTTCGATTGTTGGTTTAAGTATGCCAGGCAAGCCGTCTGAAAATGTGCTGGGAATACCTGTTGACGAGTCTAAGTTGGAGGCTTTTAATTAACTGTGCCACTTCCTGGATGCCAACGATGACTACCAGTACCTGCTCTCTGACCTTATGGAGATGACCTTGAAGTTCAGTACCGAGAGCGACAAGTCGTACAGCGAGAAGCATCTGAGGGAGCCATTATGAGCTCACTACGGCGAGACAGTAGTTTTGTCAGCCAGCACAAAATCTTTCGGGACTTTTGTTTCCTTTAGGCCTCTTGTCTCGCACATTTTAACATACAATTGGTACACCGACCAAAAATAATATGCTTTAAGGGAAAAGAAGAGGATTCTGGACACGGCCATCGCTATTCTGCAAGAAGAGATAAGATCTCAAGTTTGTGATTGCTTGACGTACCCAACCTCCGAAGAAATCTCGAAAGGTAGAGAAAATCAAGTAGGTGTATCTGCTTTCTAGTTTAATGAAATCAGTCAATGGTTTGGCTTGCAACCAGATGGTGTTGAGCATTGCGCACTGTATCATCTCTTCGGTGCGTCCACGTTATTTTGTCTCAGCTGTGCAGGTGGGCATTGGAGTGTTCCTTCATAGACGTTTTCAGTCAAGACACCTATCTAACCTTTTGCATATTTGGGCTGCTCGTCTTCCTACAGCGAGATATGCAACTATGAAGCTTCCGTGACACTGAATACCTGAACTGAATTTGACGAAAATGAATTTGTACAGTTTGTCTTCAATAACGCTGACTATAACACTCGAACTGTGGTTCGNCAACTGAATTTGACGAAAATGAATTTGTACAGTTTGTCTTCAATAACGCTGACTATAACACTCGAACTGTGGTTCGACATGAAACTTTTTGTGTGATGGGAGGGGTGCAGTGTGTGACGCCCGTTTCAGCTGTTCAGACGAGTTCTCACGTTGCACGGCTGAAGATCCAACCGAAGGCAACTGATGCCGGAATGTTTGGTTTGATCCGAATTGTCACTCACTACCAGTCCAAGAACGATGGACTGAAGCGCCTGGTAATGGAAAATGTCCTCTCTCTGAAACTGCGCCCGACGAATGCTCGAAATGGAACCACTTACGACTGGATTTGGATGGCAGGTTCCAAGTTAGCTGTAGAACCTCATACCGGATGGAGTGGTTTCATGGAGATTGCCGCAGGACAAATATCATACGAGAACTCAGCAGTGATACCCTCGCCTTTCGTAAACTTTGACCTTCTAACCCCACATCAATTAACACCTGTCTTCGTTTCGCAACTGAAGAATACAGGGCAACAGAAGTGCACTGTGTTGTTCGACCAGCCGCTTTTTATTAAAGCCATAGATATAGTCTCACAGGTGGACGAATCTGATGTGCTCTCTACTGTCATCGTGAGGTTAGGAGGATTTCACCTTCCTATGTGTTTCATGGGTGAAATCGCCAAAATTCTTGAGTGGTAGTGGGAGGGAAGAAATGTGGGAAGAGGTATTCGCCAAGAATGTAGTCATCCACATAGTTAATGGGCATGCTTATGCAAGAGCATTACCAGCTTATTCGCTTTCTCGGGTTGCTATGGCCCATTTGATTCTAGAGTGTTGTCAGGAAGAAGGATTTCTGACCCGTTGTGACATCCAAACTTTCCGAGAAATTCACGAGGTGTTCAACTCCAACTCTGAAGAAAAATCGTTTCTTTCCAACTCGAGCCTTCATTGAGTGATATATCCAGTGCAACGACCATACTAGAAGAAAGAAGCCGTACAGGTAAATTGTGGCTACAATATTCCCGGCAAATTTCGATTATGCATGACTCCGTCCAATGCATGCTGAGTCACCTCCATACAGTTAGCCATGTTCTTTACGCCAAAGCAGCACACCTCTAACTCCAGAATATGTATAAACTGTAGTTTACTCTGTTGGATCAAGAGTTAGGATGTTTCGTCAGTCAGGGTTATTTTAGAGTCACGCGATCGGATAAGTTTTGGTGCGGTGTTTGGACGGACATAACTATAGAGCAGGTCTTATGCGATCTGTGAAGGTTAGCGGTGGCTTGACCCGAGGCCGTAATATGTCTCATGGCGTCGTAGCCTTTACCCCCTCCCCCCGCCAAACCACCTGCTGAATCTCGTACGTTGTGGGTGCGATGATAACTGCTCCAGGAATAGTGAGATGCGGNTGGGTGCGATTGTAACTGCTCCAGGAATAGTGAGATGCGGTTTGTCACGCTCCAATATGTGCCGTGAATGTGCGGGAGAACCGTGCTTCGATGGCAATATCCCGGATTCCGAAGAGGAAGCCGATGTCGACGACTGCGAGACAGACGATCCTGCTGTCGTAGCAATACGATCTAGCGCCGGCCCGAGCGAAGTCGTGAAACGAAGACGAGCATGAGACTCGACAAATTTAAAAAAATTTAATTTGATACTTCTTGTTCTGGTATATGCTGTTTTTTTATTTAAGAATGAATGCATTTAAAATAAATACACCAAACAATAAGTTTGAAAACTATTTTTTCTTTAATTAGGTAAAAAATGCATGTTTTGTACGTTTGTCGTATCTTTTTTTCAATAACATGTTATTTAAAATATGTAAACGGTTTATTTTGAAATTTAAACTATAGAAATATTTTTATTAAAAAAAATAGAATAGTGTGGCATCAACAGCACATTTCAAAATTACTTAGATGGTGGCAGCTGTTTCAAAATTTATGGCTGTTCCCCATGTACTATTGTTGGCGATTTTTCAGGGGAGGTTCAGTAGGACACAAAAAAAAATTATTAGCTTCCTAATAATTTTTTTTGTCTTCAGTCCCTTTTTGCCTATACTACAAGAATGATGAATGTCAAACAAGAAAAATTGATTTTAAATTTTTTGCGCATTCCCTTGTGAAAATCACAGTTTTACTTTTTTTTCGGAACATAATAATAAGACGAAATAAATTTAAACAAGACAAAATGAAATGCACTTTTAAGGTACGCGTAGCAAACGATATGTATATTCCAAAAATTTAGGAACAGCCACAAATAAAAACTTGCAAAGATTTTATTATATATCTACAACAATTACCAATAATGTAAACCTTTTTCCTAAGATACCTTTAAATAGCTCGGGATTTTTTAAAATGTAAATTGTTTGAATTCTTTAGGTAAATTACCTATATTTTTATTGTTTATGTACTGCAACAAAACTAAAAAAGTGGTTTGGTTGTATGATCATGCAAGAACTATGGGGGAATAATATTTAGGGTACGAGATAAATATTTCGCATATATTGTATATAAGTTGAATGTTGTTTACGGCGAGTGTCAAATAAAGCATTTCCCTCCCATTTTTTCAGGATTCTTAAGGAGCCCACGTAAGTTCGTCTTGCGCGAACAAGTTGTGACGTGTTAAAACTAAACTTATTAAAACAAGTGCCTTTTCTGTTTGCGATTGGTTTTCACGCGAAACAAAAAAGCACGCATGAAACTAGTTTGGAATCCTACATTCAGCACAACTCGCCTATTGCAAATGTAATTTTGAAACCTTGTTAAACGCAGCGGAAAAACGGCGTTTTCAGACCGGTCTGCCTCGGAATACTTCAAAGGGACATCTGCAGAACTTGCGCGGAAGCCAGCATTGAACTTCGCTACAAGCTTTCTACTAATGTGATTGTAGGGCATCGCTCAAATTCCCATAGTTGCACGTGGTGCTTTGCGCACAGAGGCCATGGTGTACTCGACATGCACCCCTGCGTCGCCCTTATCGCCTATTTACCTCAAGCCCACAAAAAAGCTGCAGGTAGGCGGGCACCTTAAGAATGATCATCCTGAACTGAGAATCGAAAGTGAAGTAGATGTATCACAAGCGTTTCATGTTTTTTTTTTTTAAATTAAAGTATCTTGTTTTTGGTTAAATTGAATCTTAACTTATATTTTATAAATAATTGACAATATTTTATTTATAATTAATGTCAATAAAAGGAGGGAGAAAATAAGTTTGTTGGTAATGCCTAGTCCGAAATAGTTCTCATGTAATATATATTATTAAACTGGTTACGCACGAATGCAGTGCGTTGTCTCTATGGCGTACTGTTTAACTAAAGCTGCTACCCGAGCCTGCATGCAAGCAGGTATAGAAGGTTCTTTGGAATGACCTATCCAACGCCAGACCTACTTGCTGCTGCACGTGTAAAGACGAGTGCATTTTCATATTATTTTACTTCAGCTGTAGTTTAGGGAACAATCTCTCACGACTTCAACTTTGTGCGTCTTTGCACAGAACCTAATTGTTTTGTTGTTATAACTGAAACTTTTTTTAAAAAATAAATTCGAATGTTTACCATAATTTTCATGCAATGCTGTTTTAAAATCAGTAAACATTTTCGTTTTTTTTATTTACTATTTATTCGTATTTAATAATCTTAATCACCTTTCCTTAAAAAAAAAAAAAAAAAGAACCAATGAGACTACCACGCTCTCTCTCTGATTGGTCAAACTGTTACGCATGTATGAAACCTTCCATCGGAAATTGCACACAACCAATTACGAAAACCATAGAACCATCCATACAAGCGGCCG
This sequence comes from Clitarchus hookeri, assembly GCA_002778355.1. Lineage (NCBI taxonomy): Eukaryota > Metazoa > Arthropoda > Insecta > Phasmatodea > Phasmatidae > Clitarchus > Clitarchus hookeri. The sequence goes on along the minus strand of NQII01007317.1, from coordinate 82,079 downwards.
TGCAGGTTTGCATGGAATCGTCCAAAAAACATTAAGCCTCATTTGCGTGAGGTGGAGGAATATACTGAAAGTAGAACTTTAGCTGGGTTTCAGGAAATTTGTAAGTAACCATGGGTGGACTATAAGTTGNGTTTGTCACGCTCCAATATGTGCCGTGAATGTGCGGGAGAACCGTGCTTCGATGGCAATATCCCGGATTCCGAAGATGAAGACGATGTCGACGACTGCGAGACAGGTGATCCTGCTGTCGTAGCAATATGATCTGGCGCCGTCCCGAGCGAAGTCGTGAAACGAAGACGAGCATGAGACTCGACAAATTGACTAAAATTTAATTTGATACTTCTTGTTCTGGTAAATGCTGTTTGTTATTTAAGAATTAATGCATTAAAATTAATACACCAAATAATAAGTTTGGAAACAAAGTTTTCTTTAATTAGGTAAAAAATTAACGTTTTAAACGTTTGTCGTAACTTTTTTTTGAATAACATGTTATTTAAGATATTTATATGGTTTATTTTGAAATTTAAAATATAGAATGTTTTTATTAAAAAAATAGTATAGTGTGGCAACAACAGCACATTTGAAAATTACTTAGATGGTGGCAGCTTTTTCAAAATTTATGAGTGTTCCCCGTGTACCATTGTTGGCGATTTTTCAGAAGAGGTTCAGTAGGACACAAAAAAAATTATTAGCTTTATAATAATTTTTTTTTGTCTTCAGCCCCTTTTTGCCTATACTACAAGAATGATGAATGTCAAACAAAAAAAATTGATTTAAAATATTTTGCGCATTCCTTTGTGAAAATCACAGTTTTACTTTTTTTTCGGAACATAATAATACCATGAAATACATTTAAACAAGACAAAATGAAATGCACTCTTAAGGCATGCGTAGCAAACGATATGTATATTCCAGAAATTGAGTAACAGCCACAAATAAGAACTTGCAAAGATTTTATTATATATGTACAACAATTACCAACAATGTAAACCTTTTTCCTAAGATACCTTTAAATAGTTCGGGATTTTTTAAAATGTAAATTGTTTGAATTCTTTAAGTAATATATATATATTTTTTATTTATGTACTGCAACAAAACTGAAAAAGTGGGTTGGTTGTATGATCATGCAAGAACTATGGGGGAATAATATTTAGGTACGAGATAAATATTTCGCTTATATTGTATATAAGTTGAATGTTGTTTACGGCGAGTGTCAAATAAAGCATTTCCCTCCCATTTTTTCAGGATTCTTAAGGAGCCCACGTAAGTTCGTCTTGCGCGAACAAGTTGTGACGTGTTAAAACTAAACTTATTAAAATAAGTGCCTTTTTCTGTTTGCAATTGGTTTTCACGCGAAAAAAAAACACGCATGAAACTAGTTTGGAATTCTACTTTCAGCACAGCTCGCCTGTTGCAAATGTCATTTTGAAACCTTCTTAAACGCAGCGGAAAAACGGCGTTTTCAGACCGACCTGCCTCGGAATACTTGAAAGGAACATCTGCAGAACATGCGTGGAAGCCAGCTTTGAACTTCGCTACAAGCTTTCCACTAATATGATTGTAGGGCATCGCTCAAATTCCCATAGTTGCACGTGGTGCTTTGCGCACAGAGGCCATGGTGTACTCGACATGCACCCCTGCGTCGCCCTTATCGCCTATTTACCTCAAGCCCACAAAAAAGCTGCAGGTAGGCGGGCACCTTAAGAATGATCATCCTGAACTGAGAATCGAAAGTGCAGTAGATGTATCACAAGCGTTTCATGTTTTTTTTTTTTTTAATTAAAGTATCTTGTTTTTGGTTAAATTGAATCTTAACTTATATTTTATAAATAATTGACAATATTTTATTTATAATTAATGTCAATAAAAGGAGGGAGAAAATAAGTTTGTTGGTAATGCCTAGTCCGAAATAGTCNTTATATTTTATAAATAATTGACAATATTTTATTTATAATTAATGTCAATAAAAGGAGGGAGAAAATAAGTTTGTTGGTAATGCCTAGTCCGAAATAGTCCTCATGTAATATATATTATTAAACTGGTTACGCACGAATGCAGTGCGTTGTCTCTATGGCGTACTTTTCAACTAAAGCCCGTATACCACGATACAATTTTCCGTACAAGCTCGGGCGAAAGCTTCCACGAGACCTGCTACCCGAGCCTGCATGCAAGCCGGTATAGAAGGTTCTTTGGAATGACCTATCCAACGCCAGACCTACTTGCTGCTGCACGTGTAAAGACGAGTGCATTTTCATTTTATTTTACTTCAGCTGTAGTTTAGGGAACAATCTCTCACTACTTCAGCATTATGCTTCTTTGCACAGAACCTAGTTGTTTTGTTGTTATAACTGAAACTTTTTTGTTTTAAATAAATACGAATGTTTACCATAATTTTCATGCAATGCTGTTTTAAAATCAGTAAACATTTTCGTTTTTTTTATTTACTATTTATTCGTATTTAATAATCTTAATCACCTTTCCTTAAAAAAAAAAAAAAAAAGAACCAATGAGACTACCACGCTCTCTCTCTGATTGGTCAAACTGTTACGCATGTATGAAACCTTCCATCGGAAATTGCACACAACCAATTACGAAAACCATAGAACCATCCATACAAGCGGCCGTGCAGGTTTGCATGGAATCGTCCAAAAAACATTAAGCCTCGTTTGCGTGAGGAATATACTGAAAGTAGAACTTTAGCTGGGTTTCAGGAAATTTGTAAGTAACCATGGGTGGACTATAAGTTGCTTAAGTATTTTAAAAACATATCTGTTTGCAAGGATATTCGAGCGGCGGCAAACCGCGTCCCGTGGCATTTCAAGTTCCGGCCGTGGTCCGGGGAGGGTGCAATGACGTCACGACGGCGGGCGGGCGAGCCGAGCGACAGCGCCCGGGTGGCGGCCGGGGTTCGATACCCCTGNCCCGCGGAACCTGCGCGCCCGCCGAGCCAGCCTTTCCTCCCGTCGACGTCGCAGCCCGGTCACGTGAGCTGCCCGCCGGTATGTAGCTGCAGCCCTCGCCTTGGTGCGCTGTTGCTGTTGTGTTGTCTGTTCCGTTAGCTCGTTCGTCCGTGTCCAGACCTCCCTTTCTCCCTGTTGAATGTCACCACTCCATCCATTGTCTTAATGCTGCCNATGTCACCACTCCATCCATTGTCTTAATGCTGCCGCATTAATCCGTCACCTGACCGTGAACGGAACCTAAGGGCCCCGCCTGCCTGCATAGTTTTTCTCCTTTTTTTTTTTTTTTCCTTGGCCCAGAAGCGCGGGAGCTACAAGAGCGTGCAGTGTTCTCGTAGTGCTGCGTGTACCGATGGAACCTCCAGCGGCGATCCTATCATTTTATTAATGAAAAGTCTGTAGCAAAGTTCAATACATGCTCTTATCGTAGCTTGGCTCGTGTTCGTTTTAAGGTACGCCAGTCTGGAAAAGGCCGTTTTTTTTAACTAGATTGGAGGGCTCCAAAATAGTATTTACATAATGCGTGGTAACTTTGAAGTACCATTCCATCCTCGTCTGGGGCACGATGTCTTTTCGCAGGTAAACATACTTGGGGGCACGTTTAATAGTTCCGTCAAAAACCAGGATTTCAAACACTCTGCGAGGTAGTTCAAGCGCCAGGCAGGCGAGGCCCTTAAGAGGTCTCCATAATAAAACATTTTAAACGCCTCAAGGTCATGTACGGCCTTAAGAAAAATAGCAGAAACAAGCTTCACGCGTGTTCTATTTCCTCAGAATTGAAGAACCATAGGATTTTAATATAACAGTCTGTTAAGAAAATATACATATTTGCCGCTATAGCTAAAAAAAAAAAAATCGTTTTACAGAAGAATAAATATTGTAAACAGTAAGCTACTCGCGGGGATTTGTTTTACACTTTTTTATAACCACATTAATAGGCAAAAAATATCGACATTCGTTTCGGTACTGAAAGAAGATATACGTTAATATATTACACAGTTCTTTAAAACTATAATAGACACAAGTTCTTACAGTGATACACATATGACTACTAGGGAGTGGAAAATAACCAGAACTCGGAATCATGTTGTGCTCAAATTACATGATCGCTAAAATGTACAAATGCTTCTTTCTTACAGTCAAAACAGTTTGTAGGGAGCTCAGTTGCTGGTACATTCACTACACAATCTTGGAGACTTCAGCAGTTCACGTTCACTGTCATAACGCCCGTTGCAGAGCACGTGTTTTATGTCACACCACCTCCAAACAAAAAACCAGTAAAAGTAAAAAAAAAAAAAAAAGATTCACAGGTTGACCTATTTTTATGAACGAGCTAAAAATGACCCAGTTTCCTGACATATAACTATACACAATTCAGTCTGTAATCAATTCAGCAAAAACATTTCAAAGTCAGGTTTTAAATAGTTCAAGTCATTGCTGGCACTTAGTATGCATTCAGAGAATAAATATCTTTATCATTTCTAAACTTTCAAATCTGTAGTGGCCATAATACTGAATTTCCTCTTAAAAATAAATCAGAATAAAAAATTATAAAATTGATTAAATATACATTATGCAACTTGCATTGTATGAATGAATAGCAACGTGCAGTGTTTCGTTAATTTAGAACATACAATTATAGCGGAAACGAATGGCCTTAAGGTAGAAGATAAGTGGATTCCAAAGGAACACTGCGCCTTAGTGTACACACACAGAAACAAAGTAAGCATATAATTTACATATACCTCATAACACTGAAAATTATCTTGTTAGAATTTACTTATTTAAATTTTTTTAAATCAAATACTAAGATATTTTTAAAAATTAAAATTATTGCGTTTTTTTATTTTGGAAGCTTTAAAAAACACATTTCTCAAGCACTCCTCACCCTGCACCAAGGAAGACCATCATAATAATTACACTAGTTGAATGTAATAAATAATTAGTAATAATGTTTACGAATGTCTTTAATAATTGATTTTATGCAATCCATTTTGAGTAATAAAAATACTTACTCTTGTTGCTGAAATAAACAAATAATTGAAAATATGTTTAGAAGTTATTACTAATTTTTGGTAACACAGGTCTACATTTAATTAACGCATTTAATATGATAATCTGGCTTCGTGAAGGCTGTTTTTTTTCCCCGCAAAATATGGTTTCTGAACCGATGAAATTTGAAATATTTTAAAGTTTCGATTAAAAATATAATCTTGTTGTTTTATTTTTTAAACAATCAAATAATTAAATCCGATTCAAATATTTTTCAGTGTTATAAAATACACGCTTTCTTCGTTCCACGCAACTTAAATCGCACTTTTATGAAGATTTTCGTAGTATCTACACTACTTTTTAATTAACTAAGCATGTTTTACAGTCAGGTTAAGTGCTCCATTGGTAGCTAAAATATTTTTACCATAAAGGGGGAAAAACTGGCTCAACATTTTTGAGTGACGTTTGCTTGCGTAAGGCATTTACGACTTCCCGTTTCCTGCTGCCTACTGAAACTTATATTTTAAAAGTAAAAATTTTTAATATGCTGTTTTTTTTCCACAGTCATTTTTTTTTGGGTATGAAAACTCCAGAACTGCATATTATAATATGAGTTGAAGGATGCGCAGCGCACTTATATATTACTACATCGTAAAATGGCAGTGTTACCTCGATGAGGTGATTATCTGACGGACGGAATGCATACCGGCTCAGAGCATAGCGCTTAGATGCGATGAGGCGCCTCATGAGCGTGGTTTAGTCGCCCTTAGCGCTCCTGCGCTTTTGTCTCCTGGAACATGCCGAATACGTCGAGGATAGACGACCCTCTTGAATAAATATATCCAGCCATCTCTGCCCCGCCGCGAAAAAACAGAAGTCTGTCATCGCTGACGGCAACCCTACTTTCTCACGCCCTCGATACGATAACGGTGTTATATCTTAACCCTTCGTGACTCGCTCAGTTTTTTCGAATGCTTTTGTTCGTCTCCGTTGGTTTTCTGCCCCCTTCCAGCTGACTCTTTCTATTTTGGGTTATTGACCTTGGCTGAAATCGTGATCGTGGGAAAAGGCAATTCTTCGTCAACCGCGATGCATGCAATTTTATTTCCATAATAAACCTGACGTAAAGCGAATAGCCTTCGCCCTGAATAATTATGACTATGAAATAATAATGCCAAACTAGTATATACATATTAAAAAACAAAAAAAAAATGTTTTTTTTTGGCAATATTTCCCATAGGAATAGGGTGGGAGATAAGGCAAATGGCTTAAAAATGTTAAAATTAACACAATTTAATTTTAAACATTTCAGTTTTCAGTGTTATTATTTTTAGTTTTGTACACGCTCTATACAATGAAAAAAAATTGATATTTAAGCATATGTTCACGTAAAATTTGTTAATAAGTACCATTAAAATAATTATGTTATCAAGAGTAAGCATTTTATTCGAAATAAAATAACAAATGCATATTTTTACATTTCAGATATTCAACAATTTTCTGGTTCAAACGTTGAAATTACTATAAAATGTGTTTTTTTTGGTTAATATCTTACAAAAAAAAAAAAATGCAGAATATAGCTTGATAGAAAAATAATTAAAGTTTAATGAAGAAATATATTATTTTGGTTAATTGAGATTTATTTCTTGTCTAAACCTAAATGTCGGGTTCATGCGGTCTATTAAAATGCATTTCGGTGTTATTTCGGATTTATCGTATTCACCATATAATCTTATCTTTATTTATAATAATGAATCTGTAACTTATTTAAATTAAAAAATAGTAATTGAAGTAAATGACCATATTGGTTACATAAAAAATACACCCTCATAAACGATTAAAAAAATTGTGGATATTATTTATAAATTTATCAAAATATTTGCCACTTGTTCTTCTCCCTGATCCTCAACTATAATACTTTGATCACAATTTTTCACATATTGCTGCCGTATTTAAAACGTCTAATAACGCATATTTAAGGAAGTTCAACAGTAAGACTTGGCGCATATATTTTTTGTTAATTTGAGAGAAGCAATTAAGAATATTTAATTCAATAACGTGACTATCCGAAGTATTGAATTATCTCCTCCCCCGCCCCCAAACACGGCAATAAATTATTATATTCTGACCTTGGTACCAAATGTCTTACAATGTATCAAAACACCATTAAAATATTAGCTGTAAGCTTGAAAGTAAGTAATCTAGCTACAAATTTTGACATTAAAAAGTTATTGAAATCGGAATTACTCAGGTTGTGAGCAAGAGTAGTTCTCTATTCATCGGCCAACAGATTGCGTTGTACCAGACAGTATCAGGTGCGCCTGAAATATAGAATGTTAAGTATGTTCGTAGCAGTCAAACTATCGTCATGCCTCGGAGACGGTTATGGGGGCCGCGGTGATGAAGGTGTTAGACTACTCGCCTCTCACCTAGGTGAACCGGGTTCGATTCCCGGTGGTGTCGCTCCCGGTTTTTCGCGTGGTGGGAATCGTGCCGGACGATGCCACCAGTCGTCGGGTTTTCTCGGGGATGTCCCGTTTTATTCCAGCGCTGCTCCATACTCATCTCGCTTCACCCTCGTCGGCTCTCAAGACCTCGATGTTGAGAGCCGCCCAAATTTCTTCACTCTTCACTTGCTCGAAGACGGTTACGTGTCCCGTTGTGCGCTTGCAGCCATTCGAGAGGAGTCGAGATGCGGGACCTCGAGGCGGGATGGACATATCGACTGGTCGCTGCATGTGCTGGTCGTGATGCACCCGTAATGCGGCGATGCTATCGACGGCGGTCAGCTGAACCGGCCCAAACTCGCAGACAAGGTTCGGGACGGCCGCGCGTCACAGATGCACGTCAAGATCGGCTCATTACTAAGTCAGCACTGGCAGACCCGTGCCGCATCCACAGCAAAGGTCAGAGCGAATGCGAGATCAGGGGTGTCCACACGTGCCATTGGGAACCTTCGACTAACACATGACTACGAACGAGTGTGCCTCTGGCGATGCTTCATCTTCCGGCAGAACGCCATCGTACACGTCTCCCGTTCGTGTCGCGAAAAGATCGCCTGGAAAACTGGGCCCTGTTATATTTAGAGACGAGAGCATGTCCTGCCTTTGTGCAAGTGATGGCCGTTTACCTTGGTGACATCGACCTGGTAAGCGCCTTGTTATTGACGTGGCGCTAAGCACATTCAGTATTCGGCTTCTATTGCTTGGTCTGGTCTCTATTGTTGACCATATAAAGTCATCAGGATATAGTACCTCTAGCGTGAATCCTGAATAAAATAACGAACACAGTTATGGTTTTGTAATCCCCCCCCCCACCCGGGCAGTGTGTGAGTTATCAATTCATAACACCATAAATTTATAGTTGCAAATTTTACAAATAACAAAATATTTCTCCTGGGGCGGACTTGAACCAACGGTCATCTGATTGGCTGGCAGGCACGCTACATCTCCCTCGCCACTGAGTAGTTTTATTTGATCGATATTTATATTTTCCAAATTTTACGCACGTGTCATATCTAATATTGGAGTAAAATTTAAATGAGTATGACAATTATGTTCTTCAAGCGATATTTATTAAAACTCCAGCAAATTTGGGAGCGTTTCTAAAGCAACCATGGGAAATAAGCATAGCTTATGATGTTCTCATTGGCCAGTTTTATAACAGTTACTGTACTTCGGCAAAGTTCACGCTGTCGCAAAAACATTTATTTTTAAGTGTAAAAATGTGAAGTTCATCAGTTCGAAACTCTTTGGCACTTCATTCGAATAAAATTGTAGCTGCTTAAGGTGTGTTTTAAACATAAACAACTCTAATAATTTATATTCTTTCTTTCAATAACAACCATTTGGTTATTTTACGCAATGTATCTAATAAGTTTCGTGCCATAATAGGCTAGAAAAAAGTTATGTTCACGTTAATAACTGAGCATGGGTTTCCCAAGACTGAGGGGTGCAAAACTAATTGGTATCACAGAATCTAACCCGTGACCACCTAAATGCGAATTATATACATAATCGCATAATCGAGATGCTAGGTACTTATTTATAAATTAACGAATATTTTAACTTCTCGTTTTATAAACATTTACAAGAGTAGATAAAATAATTACCTGGCTTTATCACTCAGTTGTGTTTTTATGTACCAGAAAAACTGAACTGTAATTCTATAGATGGAAGATTAATTTTTTTTTTCATTTATTCCGGAAATATACCAGATGATCCGTTTAAGATGCTATGTTTTGTTCTAACATTTAAAACGCTTTTATCAAATACAACTACGAATTTAAAAGATTGTAGGCACATTTTTGAAATTATTACTACGTTACTAAATTTTTTTAAAGTAATTTTTTATTGGTTTAATAATTTCATCAAATAATTATTTCTGCTACTTTTCAAACGGATTATCCTGAATGTTACAAAACTATTCAAGACTGTGTAATCTGTTAGGCCATTTTGCACAAGAGTATGTATTTCACGTCCATTTCCCTACTTTACAATTAATACTCATTTACACGAGTACACAGTCCTTAAAATTTTGTAATACCAGGACGTTTATTCGTGAGTATAATAAATATAGAGAATTTTAACACTCGAAATCATCGGAGTCTAAAAGTGAAAGTCAATAACAGGATATTGCAGCGAATCGAGCTATATTAAAATGTCCCTTTGTGAAGACACTTCTCAAGCATAGTTATCTTTCTGCGTTCTTCCTATTGTGGTGCTCGGCTGAGCATAAGCGGATCAAAGAATGTTGAAGGTAAACTCAGATACGCAAGGAACACGAGGAAACCAATCTGAGAACTCTAGATCGGAAAAGATTTAGCATCTCTTCACATTCTCTCGGAGACGTAATGCTCAGTGATGGAAATTTGAGTACTCTTTTTTTAATTCCCTGCCACGTACAGCTGTCAGCTGCAAGGAGAAATGCTGAGTTTTAATATTATATCTTTTCCGTTACGATCTGATTGACGTTTCTGAGACATGTCTACTGGCGAATTTCCTCCCTCAGAAAATACGCCGTGGTTGTTTTTCGGTTTGCTTAACACATCTGATAGCAATACACGGTTAGGCCATGTTCGAATTTGCAATTTTTAGTTTACAAAAGGTCACGTGACCAGAAATAGTCGACTAAAATGATGACATATTTGGTATTTTAGTGTACTTTTTAGAATACAGCGAAACATACCGAAATACTAAGTTACTAAACCGCAAACATCTTTGAACAAGTGACTATCTGCGGCGTTGAATTGAACGCTACGAAACACTAACATTCTAATATATTAAATGTTTAATTCAAACACGGCCTTAGTTTTAACCTTCCAGCTGATCTGTATTCTTCATAAAGCCTACACATAAAAATGAACTTCATTATGAATTATAAGACTAGCATTTATATTCCCCTCAAGATCCTTTTAAGATTCTTAGCGAAATTGTTAGAAATGTAAACTTACTGCGATTATAGGATGTTCATGTTAAAGTGAGTACTTTTTGAGGCCCTAGTTCCTTTTTCCTTTCAGTCAATTTTTCATCCTTTAGCCATATTTTAAAATAAATACCGTCACGTAAGTAATAAACACAGTGTGTAAATTCCACCGCACTCGGAAGTTAACGTCTAAGGCTAAAATTATTTATTAACAATTATTTCAAATGAGAGGGCTTTCAAAAGTGCTTATTTTACCTTGAACAGTCTATACCACTGAATATGAAGGACACTAAAAAAGAACGAAACCGCCATAAAAATCCTTCGCTTTTTTGGAGTTAGTAGTTTCTTGACATGAGATGACACTGTAATCATTGCCGCATGCGTGTGGCGCAGTTCTATGAGTAAATTATTTTCGCAATCACCCAGCGAGACGTTGTAGTGTTAAACAAACTGGATTCGAATTCGAGAAGACCCGGGTTCGATTCGCAATTATATTACTACGTGTTTTACACTGTTCCGAAATCACTCCAGACGAATGCTGGAATGGATCTCTGAAGCAGGCCGTTGCCGATTCATTGCCGGATCCTTCCTGCCCGAAATAGTAAACTTGCTTAATTTCTAGTGACTCCACTGTCGGTGACACGTAAAGCCCTACCTGTCTATGGTTGCAATCAATCTTAGTTGAACGCAGCTTCTTTTCAGTCCCCATTTTACACATTCAGTGGCGTGTAGGTTCGACTTTCTCCAAGGAAGAGGAAAAGTGGAAGACACTTTTCAGTCTGGATAACGGTAACATGAGCACATGGAAGCGACTACACTGCCATATTGTGCCGAAGTAATTAAGTAACTCTTAATATATGGAGAATTATTATTTTTAAGTAATCAAGCAATTGCATACGTTAAAAAAAACATATATATTTACATGCAAGAAAATCTTTATTTCAGAAGTTTATTCCTAAAATGTTTAGTTGTTCGCAACCCGCTTGTGTTTCCTGAAGTGAAGAGTGAGTGAAGTGATTTGGCCGGCTCTTAACATCGAGGTCTTGAGAGCCGATGAGGGGGAAGCGAGACGAGTATGGAGCAGTGCCGGAATGAAGGGGAAACGGGAGATCGCCGAGAAAACACGCCGACCAGCGGCATCGTCCGGTACGATTCCCACATGCGAAAATCTGGGAGCGAACCCGCTGGGAATCGAGCCCGGTTCACCTAGGCGGGAGGCGAATAGTCTTACCACTACACCACCGCGGCCCCAGTTCCTAAAGAAATGCTAGAAGTTTCGATAAACCGATTCACGCGTTTTATGTGAAAATGTATGAGAAATGTTCGTTATTAGAATATTTTCGTGGATTTAAAATTTGCAGCCATTAAAGTCAATTTGAAGTGGGTATCGATCGAGGTGGTGCAGTGACCACAAACTTGATTCTCATTTCTGAGGAACCAGGATTGGGTTCTGTTTCTGATTTCTTTGACCTGCACCTACCATGGTTTTACCGGATATACTCCAAGCAGATGTCGAGATGGTTATTTCTACAGTTTTTGGTCCATTCCTTTTCCGCTACTAGTTACTAGGTTTTACTCATATCACCCCCTTAGAGCCGAAGTTAAGCCATTCAAGAATGGAGGAATTAATATTTCTGTTAATTTGGCCGATAAACGGTATCCATTTTGAAATAATTTATGTTTATCGAAAAATTCGAAAGAAGTAGATAATTATGGTTGAGTGGGATGCGTATATCTCTGCACACTTTAACATTAGGGTTTAACGAGTATGTTGAATAATGTAAGAGATACATCTTAAGTCTGGTTGCTACAATAATACCTTTAAATATTTATATATCAGTGCTCACACCTTCATTTTTCAAACGTCACTATGAGAGCTCGGGATGGTAGAGAATACTTACTAAATGTTATTTTTTAACCATATTTCTAATAAGTTTCATTACCATAATCAGTAAAACAAAATAAATATCGTAAAGGATAAATTGCTTTGTTTGATACATGCATCTGGCCTGTTTTAACTCCTCGAAGTTTATTATCATCACCACTCATTTCCGAATAATTTTGTTCTCCTGGTGACAAGGAACAATTCACCCAGCACAAATTTCTCATCAGCGATTTAACTGGATCTCAAACTATGAAACTTCGTTCCACAATACAAATAACAATTATTAGCATTTAAAAAGTTAAATGAATTAACAATGGAACATCAAAGCGTGATTGAACACTAGATCAAATTCTACTTTCATTTAAATAATTATAACTGCCGATGTTGCAATCAATATAAGTATAGAAGCCATTAATTAATATCATTACAGGGACCAAATAACTTACAGCGAAGAACAGACTTCGAAAAGATTTTCAGTTGATTGTGAATTTTTAAAATCAACTACTGAAAATAATTTGCAAAACGTTTATGATAATATTGAAATTTAAACACTGAGTGGTGAATTCACAGTAGCCTAAGTTTGTTAGTGAACTAAAAAACACAAATTTCACATATCAACATATTGTTAACAGTGTAATATTTAAATTCGGCGGCTAGTGAAGTCGTGGTTGTAACTTACTTATTTACAACAATTACAAAATGCCACTTGACTGATGATTTGCTACGTGTGGCCCAAATTCACTGCCACTGTAGACAAGGTCTAATGGCGCTGCCTATATTCTCCACTACAGCAGTATCAGTTCTGTTGGTCAGTGTATTTCCACTTAACTTCGTCNTCTAATGGCGCTGCCTATATTCTCCACTACAGCAGTATCAGTTCTGTTGGTCAGTGTATTTCCACTTAACTTCGTCCCATTAGACCTGGTTACGCCAGACACGCTTACTGTACTCTGAAACGTTTATCAGTGACTGTCGGACGTCCAAAGGAGTCGCATATTTGCTGTGCACCAATTATGGTTCGGCTTCACCCTTTTTGCAGAAATTCTTAGTTTTTTCGTCATAATTTCGGATTCATAGTAGTTACTGACAGTGTACGATTATAGAGAATTTTCATTTTACGAGTTGGTTAATATTTTTGTGCTTAATTTTAATTGTAGGTTATCTGCTTGTAAAAAAGTCAAGAAAAAAAATTTATTTTATTAATAATTTCTTAACTTTTTAAAACAAGCAGATAACAAACAATAACAATTACTCACAAAAATAATAAACCACTCGTAAAATGTAAATTTTCTACAATCGTACATTGTCAGTAGTATATAGAAATATCCAATTCAAAGACAAGGGCTGGGGTTGCAGATCTACCGCCATATTGGATGCGCCATCTTGGATGATGTTACAGGTGCCTTCTTGGATCTGTCATATTGGGTAACATCACAGCCGCCATTTTGGATTAGCGATCTTGAATGACATCACATTTGCAATCTTCTTTCTACCCCACAATTTTGTTTCCATGTGTATTGTGTTTACATCCGCTGTTGATAGGGGGCGCGCCAGTCATTCGACCACTATATTTGTTTATGTAGATGGTAGCTAAANTCTAATGGCGCTGCCTATATTCTCCACTACAGCAGTATCAGTTCTGTTGGTCAGTGTATTTCCACTTAACTTCGTCTCATTAGACCTGGTTACGCCAGACACGCTTACTGTACTCTGAAACGTTTATCGGTGACTGTCGGACGTCCAAAGGAGTCGCATATTTGCTGTGCACCAATTATGGTTCGGCTTCACCCCTTTTGCAGAAATTCTTAGTTTTTTCGTCATAATTTCGGATTCATAGTAGTTACTGACAGTGTACGATTATAGAGAATTTTCATTTTACGAGTTGGTTAATTTTTTTGTGCTTAATTTTAATTGTAGGTTATCTGCTTGTAAAAAAGCCAAGAAAAAAAATTTATTTTATTAATAATTTCTTAACTTTTTAAAACAAGCAGATAACAAACAATAACAATTACTCACAAAAATAATAAACCACTCGTAAAATGTAAATTTTCTACAATCGTACATTGTCAGTAGTATATAGAAATAGCCAATTCAAAGACAAGGGCTGGGATTGCAGATCTGCGGATCTACCGCCATATTGGATGCGCCATCTTGGATGATGTTACAGGTGCCTTCTTGGATCTGTCATCTTGGGTAACATCACAGCCGCCATTTTGGATTAGCGATCTTGAATGACATCACATTTGCAATCTTCGTTCTACCCCACAATTTTGTTTCCATGTGCATTTTGTTTACATCCGCTGTTGATAGGGGGCGCGCCAGTCATTCGACCACTATATTTGTTTATGTAGATGGTAGCTAAANGTGTTTACATCCGCTGTTGATAGGGGGCGCGCCAGTCATTCGACCACTATATTTGTTTATGTAGATGGTAGCTAAAATGTGCTGGTGTCGCTCTCGCTTGGCCGCCATATTAGTTATAGAGTTGGTCACTCAGGGCACTGCTATTTATTTAATTTTCGTAGAGCTCAAAATATCGTTATAGAGGAGGGCGGGATAGAACTGCCGAACTTTGGGTCGGCATGCAGAAACTTTAGACACTCGGCTATCGGGACATGTGCTGGCATAAGAGTTTAAAAGAAGAATATGTATTATCATGTATATATGGGGAACAAATTATATTGAAAACCAATGTAGGTTTTTGTTGTCATTATTATTCCAGAATAACAATTTTTTATCACTTTTCTTAAAATAATTTGTCTTAAAAAAATTATAANTTTGTTGTCATTATTATTCCAGAATAACAATTTTTTATCACTTTTCTTAAAATAATTTGTCTTAAAAAAATTATAAGAAGTTGTACTTAAAAATATAATATATTTTTAAAAAGAATTATTTAATATTTTACTTTATTTATTGCATTTTCAATTCGATTTTTATTTACATATTATTTTATTCATTTAAGACATTTTTTTGTGTTGGTCATCCATCCGTTGGTTTGAGTCTGCTCATCCATGCTGAAGATGTCAGCGAAAAAACTACGGAGGAGGTATTTCAAATAAATAAAATGCAGCATGCTTTCTTTTAAACTAATTTTATTTGGCAANTTTGTTGTCATTATTATTCCAGAATAACAATTTTTTATCACTTTTCTTAAAATAATTTGTCTTAAAAAAATTATAAAAAGTTGTACTTAAAAATATAATATATTTTTTAAAAGAATTATTTAATTTTTTACTTTATTTATTGCATTTTCAATTAGATTTTTATTTACATATTATTTTATTCATTTAAGACTTTTTTTGTGTTGGTCATCCATCCGTTGGTTTGAGTCTGCTCATCCATGCTGAAGATGCCAGTNGTCTGCTCATCCATGCTGAAGATGTCAGCGAAAAAACTACGGAGGAGGTATTTCAAATAAATAAAATGCAGCATGCTTTCTTTTAAACTAATTTTATTTGGCAATGTGCCACATGAGGGAACACATAAATACTTGAATAAAATTTTTATATACACATCGATCTCTTCCACGGCGAGTTCATCTATCGATGTCCACTTCAGCGACCCAGGAAATGTAGTGGGTAGGGAACCCCACAACTTGATGTACACCCTTTTGTTATATCGTACCAGCACCTTCATGGCCAAATACACATATGGAAACTTCGTCGGCTGGATCTCCTCGGTGTAGAAGCCACCATGGATGGGTATGGTGTTCAGATCTTCGAGATAGTATGTCCTCGAAGCGTAGTTGCATATATGCCGCACACGAAACAGTTCGGGGCTAAAATNTTCAGATCTTCGAGATAGTATGTCCTCGAAGCGTAGTTGCATATATGCCGCACACGAAACAGTTCGGGGCTAAAATTCGCTGTGAACCCTTTCTCGAAGACGCCTTTCTGTTTGAAGATGAGCACCAGGATGCCGATTTTAGCTTTAGGTTTGCATGGACCCTTCCTTTCGGAACACTATACACTGTCCTAACCATGGACTCGTCCTTGACATTTTCGGGCTTCATGCGAGTGCTCGAGTGCACTGTAGAATTATACCCGCAGGTGAGTTTCGGCAGTAGCTCAAGATACCTGTAGCTGCCATTCTCCGCGAAATGCTTCTACATCTTGCCCTTCAGAGTCCTGTTGAACCATTCGATGATAGATGCTTTGAGATTGCTGTATGTGGAATAATGATTTTTTTTATGTTTCTTCATCANCTGTTGAACCATTCGATGATAGATGCTTTGAGATTGCTGTATGTGGAATAATGATTTTTTTTATGTTTCTTCATCATGGGCGTGTGCAGAATTCCTTGCCCTGGTCGGTTTGCAAATTAGTTGGGCGCGCAACACATCTGCCATGGCCTTGGTGACATCACATACATTCTTCGACTTGACTGGCCTAGACCAGGCGAATTTGCGATAGGAATTGATAACAGTCAAAATGTATTTGTAGCACTTGTTGACCCGAGCANCGGCCTAGACCAGGCGAATTTGCGATAGGAATTGATAACAGTCAAAATGTATTTGTAGCACTTGTTGACCCGAGCATACTGTATCATCTCCACGAAGTCAGTTTGAAGCAGGTCGTTCATCCCACAAATCATGACCTTGCGATGGTGTTAGTTGCACCTTGCAGTTGCGGCCACATGCAGTTTGTGGGTGATTCCAATCTGACTCATTGTATGTAGCCTCCCTCCTTCAGATCCTCGATGATGGATATAATCTCGTTGGTGTGTCAGTAATTTACAAACCCTTACGAAGCGACTAGTAGTCGTAGTCTATCCCCCAGTTCTTTCGGGTCGTCCCAACACACGTATTCGATGTTCTTGTCGTCGTCTATCTTCTTCAGACCGTCCCCAATTTTCAGTGTTAGGCCACTGAAGAGGTCTACGAGAAAATCGATTTTTTTNCGTCTATCTTCTTCAGACCGTCCCCAATTTTCAGTGTTAGGCCACTGAAGAGGTCTACGAGAAAATCGATTTTTTTTCGTGATCTTCGTCCTTATAAGCACCAATCTCGGGTTTGTTATCTTGGTAAAGTGTGTTCGTGAGTTCGNATTTTTTTCGTGATCTTCGTCCTTATAAGCACCAATCTCGGGTTTGTTATCTTGGTAAAGTGTGTTCGTGAGTTCGAGAAACATCTGGTATTCCCGAAGGTCGGATTCTGTAAACTCTCTGGGCTCCTTGCGAAATAGAAGATCGTAAAGCCCGGGTGTTCCACGTGTCTTGGATTATTCCACCTGGCAGAAACTCTATTTCATCAACACATAGGGACCATTTATCATTATGCCTTTATACACCCTACGATGTATGATTATTACTAAATGTGTACNTTCATCAACACATAGGGACCATTTATCATTATGCCTTTATACACCCTACGATGTATGATTATTACTAAATGTGTACGAATGCAATATATTTCAGGGCTTTCTTCCATGCCGTTTTCATGTGTGTCAAATCCACATCCGATGCTTCATCCTGGNGAATGCAATATATTTCAGGGCTTTCTTCCATGCCGTTTTCATGTGTGTCAAATCCACATCCGATGCTTCATCCTGGCCCATTTGTACATCACCATGTTGTAGGCTCAGCAGTATCATCGACTTTGGTCTTTATGACTACGGGCACTCCATAGCTCTCCCTGATTACATCGATTCGGCGAGTAATGGGCTTAAAGATTTCTTCCTTTAGAAGGTCGCGTGAAAGTCTTGCTCTCTCGGCGAGCAAATAATTTGAGCGAACCGATTGTGTAACTCGATGCAGTTTGCTAGCAATGCTCGACTTCGTACTGAATACAAATGGTTACTGTTGCTCTCTTTTATAGGTTTAGTTGCGCGTCTCCGAAAAAATTTTTTTTTTCGATCCTTTTTAAGTGTTTGATGTAGATATCCAGTATATCCTTGCAATGGTTTTGATTATCCATTTCTGTGGCGAGGTGGGAATCGAAGNGTGTTTGATGTAGATATCCAGTATATCCTTGCAATGGTTTTGATTATCCATTTCTGTGGCGAGGTGGGAATCGAAGTAGTGAATGTATGCTCTATGGAATCTTTAAGCACTTTTTGTTTCTCTTCATTTTGCGCAGATGCCTCAATCAGACTGTGGTAATTTGCCTTTGATCACTAGTTATTTGCTCGTCCATTGCCATCAAATCGCGAACGATCTCGGTCTTCACATGATCCATCTTCACTCCGAGATCGGACAAGTGAAAGAGAAAGAATTTGCTCTGATCAGCCAACACATTTTGTAGTTCCGGGATGAGGCCATTACTAGTTTCGGGGACGAAATGTTTGGTAGCAGAATCATCGGTTCGTTCGAGTTCACCAATGTTTCGAATTATTCTTCTACTATCATCTTAAGTTCCATAGTTTCTTGGTATGAGACAACCTCTATCTTTGTCTTTGTCAAACTGCAGTTTGAGGCTATTCTACCCGAATTTCGATATGCTGTAACTCATTCTCGATGGTCGAAGATGAACTGATCGAATCCACATCATTACTTGCCATTATATAGAGGCCAGTCTTTTACAATCACCAAAAACTCATACTTGTCTTTCTAGCACAAAGAGCACAGACTCCTAAAATCAGATAATGTTATATCCTTATTGACATGATAATTGTACATTTGCTGCAAATTCTTATCGTCCATACGAAACAGAACCAACGGATTAGCATTATTGCGAAGTAGTTGTTTGGGTATGCGCAAATAAGTCTGGCCAAGGTATATGCAGAATATGTTCGCATGCTATCCCATGCTAAAGTACTCCTGTAGGCAAGTCTGTTTCTGACATGCCACATAATCGAAAATAAACACCAAGTTTGGCAATGCTTCGATTGAGGGCACGATGGTCTTGTTATTGCTGCAAGGGAAATATTGCATACCATCTACGGCCTGCAGTACTCATGCTAGTCGCTGGTATTTTGGTTGTTGTTGCAATTTGCCATACAGGTACATGTTTTAGAACCTATGTCCATTCTCTTCTTCCAGCAGGCTCAGTATGACACCAGTTTTCCCGCAATTTGATGGTCCTGCAATGATGTACCATACTGTATTCGGTAAAATACTTCCATTTCACTATTCGTGGGAGATAGCTTCACCTTCAGCATGAATGCATATAGGTAGAGTAACATGTAGAGTAACATTACTTGACGATCTGTAAATTGTTTTCTTCTGCTTGGTTTATATCATACATTGTATGATGACGATGATGAGGAGGAGGAGGTAGCATAAACAAGCCTCTTGATGACAGTAAGCGCATTTTCTTGGTAATATAATGTCTCTTCAAATNACCATACTGTATTCGGTAAAATACTTCCATTTCACTATTCGTGGGAGATAGCTTCACCTTCAGCATGAATGCATATTGGTAGAGTAACATCTTACTTGACGATCTGTAAATTGTTTTCTTCTGCTTGGTTTATATCATACATTGTATGATGACGATGATGATGAGGAGGAGGTAGCATAAACAAGCCTCTTGATGACAGTAAGCGCATTTTCTTGGTAATATAATGTCTCTTCAAATNTGAGGAGGAGGTAGCATAAACAAGCCTCTTGATGACAGTAAGCGCATTTTCTTGGTAATATAATGTCTCTTCAAATTATCACTCCTAGTAAACTGCCTCTGTCAGAGTTTGCACTGAAATGACATATTTAAATATGTGACACATTGGTACTGTTCCGAGTCTAGAACAATACTGAAACAGAAATGTATAAAAGGAGCATATTTATAAGTGTTTAGGTCAAATCACCATGATGTCTCGAAGAAGCAATGCTATATCTGGAAGTGGGATCGTCAATACGCTGATTAACAATCTACCATTTGAGCTGTATATTCCTGGATACAAGCTCTGCAGGCCACGAATCAAGCTAGCTAAAAGGTTGGCATGCGGCGATACAGGCATCAACACACTAGAAAATGCGTGCAAGCAACACAACATCACCTATTTCCAGCACAAGGATCTAGAATCCCGACACCAGACAGACAAGATACTTGCACAGAAGGCCAACGAGATAATACAATCATCAGATCCTGTGTTCGGAGAAAAATAGCAGTGTGAGGCATTTAAAATGTGATGAAGAGCAAAGTGAAGATGGGCATGGGTGCAAAGAGCAAGCAGAAGGCGCAAGTGAAACGAAAAGAGGTGAAAAAGGGAAGAAAAGCATGCAAGACCAAGAAAACATCGGTTGGCGAATTTTTTCCACTACTTTTGCCTGCATTCGGAGCCCTCGGGGGCCTGATCGGAGCCACGAGTGGTATCTTCAGAGCTATCAACACAGCATCGCACGAACGGAAGCAGTTGTTCGACGCCCAAAGATGTAATGAAAATAAGGAAGCTATCACTCTGGGTAAAATAATGTCCAAGGCCTCTACCTAAGGCCATGCCCAGTAGGAGGTGGAAGTGTGCAAATGTGATGCAGCAGTAAGATGCGATAATGAAATAAGTACCGAAATGAATGCTCACAAACATGGATTTGGAACTGTTTGTACGAAAATTGAAGATATCTAGTTTTAGAGGAGTGTTCATGCGATATACTTTGCCCCCTAAACCCAAACGTAATGAATGGACCATAAATAATCTGGAAACGAAAGCCGGGCCCAGCACACACTGAGTAACTTATATCAAACATTACAAATCTGCAGACTACTATGACNTCTGGAAACGAAAGCCGGGCCCAGCACACACTGAGTAACTTATATCAAACATTACAAATCTGCAGACTACTATGACCGTTTCGGTAATTTGCGTACTCCACCCGAGCTGTGACTGTACCTGAAAAATTGCAAACTACTTACAACTACGAGTTGGAGCAGATGCCTAACATGTGGAACTGTGGGGACTTGTGTATTTGCTTCCTTGTTCGTTTGTACAAGTAACTGAATAAAATGGCTATATATGGACTAGAAACAATCAGCATTGTCGATAATTCTTACCTTGACAGGTCGTAGCTCCAAGCTGCGTGTGGTACATTTTCCAACNTCTGGAAACGAAAGCCGGGCCCAGCACACACTGAGTAACTTATATCAAACATTACAAATCTGCAGACTACTATGACAGTTTCGGTAATTTGCGTACTCCACCCGAGCTGTGACTGTACCTGAAAAATTGCAAACTACTTACAACTACGAGTTGGAGCAGATGCCTAACATGTGGAACTGTGGGGACTTGTGTATTTGCTTTATGGTTCGTTTGTACAAGTAACTGAATAAAATGGCTATATATGGACTGGAAACAATCAGCATTGTCGATAATTCTTACCTTGACAGGTCGTAGCTCCAAGCTGCGTGTGGTACATTTTCCAACNGGAAACAATCAGCATTGTCGATAATTCTTACCTTGACAGGTCGTAGCTCCAAGCTGCGTGTGGTACATTTTCCAACCACTCGACTTGGAGAGGGAATGGTGCATAGGTGTGCAATGGTTCAAACCTACAATATGATACCGAACATCGATGAAAAAAACTGCAAGATGAATCTCGTGAAAAGAGGCAATATCTCCCGCGAGGTAACATTGCCTGTTGGCTCTTACGAATTAGACGACATTGCAAGGTATATCGAAGATTTTCCCAGCACAGAATTCAACCCACATGGAAATTCCAATACTCTGAAGAGCATCATCAGATGCAGCAGATATATCGACTTTACGAAACCTGATTCCATTGGAACGGAACTGGGGTTCGAGCCATGTATATACAAAGCTGGTAAAATTGTTGCGAGCTGTCAACATCTTGCCTGTTAATGTGATACGAATAAATNGAGCCATGTATATACAAAGCTGGTAAAATTGTTGCGAGCTGTCAACATCTTGCCTGTTAATGTGATACGAATAAATAGCAATTTGGCAAGCAGTACGCATCTCAAAGGTAGGCCAAGCAATACTCTGCACGAGTTTTCGCCGATGGTCTCTCCAGGTTATAAACTGGTCGTGGCACCGCAANAGGTAGGCCAAGCAATACTCTGCACGAGTTTTCGCCGATGGTCTCTCCAGGTTATAAACTGGTCGTGGCACCGCAAAGAATCATTTACATTCTGGTCTTCGCGAAGAGATCACACGAGGTGGTAGTGAAGATTGCCGACCAGCACAGAGAGTTGGTAAACTTTCGAAATGAAGAAATTGCACTATGCTTGCATTTGAGAAGATTGGAATTAGTTTTATGGCGACCAGAGGCCATAAAACAAAGCAGCACATCAAAGCGGCAATCAGTATGCCGCAGGTCACCAAGGTTTTAACACATGCCAACGAGATTTTCCTTCTGAGTATTGGCTTCGAGGTTGATCGACATGGAAGATTACATAAACATCGATGAGCTGGTCGTTTTTGAAGATAGCATCATGAAAGTGGAACTTCATGCATACCAGCCATTCCTGATCGGACCATACATGTTACAATCGGAAGTTCGGATAGCAGTCCAACACCAAGATATCTGCACTCTTCCTTGTCAGTCATTCCTGAGATTCAGGGGAACACTGACGAAAGAAGATGGATCCAACCCACCATCGCAATCGATGGTGGGTTGGATCCATCGATCCTATCACATATTTGCTCAACAGTGTTGAGGTACATCAGACGATAGATGTCGGCATAACAACCACGATCAAAAATTACCTCTCACTCATGCCAAATGAGCTGTCTGTGGCCAAGATGGCAGGCTGGGGGATAGAATATGACTACAATGTTACTACATACCCTGGAGGAAAATTTGATGGCTGCCTTCGTCTAGCGATAGTGCTGGGATTCGCCGAAGACTACAAACGAATTGTTATCTATTCGAAGAAGGAACTTGTACTGCTCCTAGCCAATATGCATGCAGGTGCCATCGTGGGTACGGGGGGAACCTGGAGACAGTGTATCTGAAGCTACAGNTGCTCCTAGCCAATATGCATGCAGGTGCCATCGTGGGTACGGGGGGAACCTGGAGACAGTGTATCTGAAGCTACAGCCTAACGAATGGATGCTGCCTCATGTTCAGCTGAGTACTACCGAATGCATCAATATGCTGAATAATGTGGATGATAGCACAAACATCGATGTGGATTTCAAGTCGTGGAGTTTCGAGACCTACCCTGGTTTGCCCGCAAACCAGCACATCAACTGGATGGTGAAGTCCAGCTTTGCCACCGAGAAACCGAGGTACATCATTGTCGGACTACNTGCTCCTAGCCAATATGCATGCAGGTGCCATCGTGGGTACGGGGGGAACCTGGAGACAGTGTATCTGAAGCTACAGTCTAACGAATGGATGCTGCCTCATGTTCAGCTGAGTACTACCGAATGCATCAATATGCTGAATAATGTGGATGATAGCACAAACATCGATGTGGATTTCAAGTCGTGGAGTTTCGAGACCTACCCTGGTTTGCCCTCAAACCAGCACATCAACTGGATGGTGAAGTCCAGCTTTGCCACCGAGAAACCGAGGTACATCATTGTCGGACTACNGCAAACCAGCACATCAACTGGATGGTGAAGTCCAGCTTTGCCACCGAGAAACCGAGGTACATCATTGTCGGACTACAGACTGGAAGACAGCACAATGTGAGAGTGAGCTGTTCGCAGTTGGACACATGTCAAATAGAAAAGATGAAAATAGATTTGAATACCGCAAGCTATCCGTACATGGACATGAACATCAACTTTGAAAATGGCCTGTACCTTCTGGCATATCAAGTCTATGTTCAATTCCAAAATGCATATTATGGGCGCACCCAATCCCCGATACTGAGCACAAATACTTTCAAGAGTTTAGCCCTGCTCGTGGTGTTCGATGCGAGTAAACAGGATGAGAGTATCAGTTAGAGTGTGATCGACTGCAGAATCGAATTCACTACACATGGAAATATATCCCCACACATGTGCGCTTTCTGCCTGATATTTTACGACCAACTCCCAATAGTACAACTATCGAGACAAAGTCGTCAAGATACTTCCATGAATGCCGCAGTGGGTATAAATAGGTTGGGCTGTAAGCGATATCTGTTTAAGTCAACTTCGAGCATAGGCAGCTGTAGGATGTATTGTATTCTGCAAGGCTTCCAGAGCCATAGCAGCTATGTGTTCAAGGAGATTGCAGTGTCCTATGGCGAAGATGGTAAAACATGCACATGCTCCTTCCGACCCCCCTTATTTGTGGAAACTGTTGGACGAGAAAAGCAAGAAGACGAAAGACTGGCTGACTAAGTATCAACACATACTGGAGTGGGGCGAAGGCAAGAATCCGTACCACCAAGTGAGAAATGTGCTGCGCGACTTGCTGATGCAGTATGCGCAAGGACTGGTTTACATGGCGATGCCCGACCAGAAAAAATGGTTGAGTGACTTGTGCAAAAGCGAAATTGAAATCCGACATGCTGTTCGGGTACGGTTGTCCTTCGTTGTGCAAACTGACGAAACTTTATGGCAATTTGCATTGTCATGTCTGCGATAGGTCAGAACCTGACAGGATATGCATGTGGAGGAAAGCACAGCTGATGCACAAATGGTGTGCCTCGTCCTTGGACTGTGAATGTGCTGCCTACAACTATAAAAGAAGTCACCCCTATATCGGTTCCGAAAAACTATTTGAAAAAATTGACAAAGCCTGCATTTATCTGTATAATAAATTGTGTCTGTAAAACCATCAAAATTTTTTTGGTACTCTAACTCGTTAGACTACCATTAAAAAAAAATCCCCATACTTCTTATGCTACATAACCTATTTATGTATTGGTGTAAAANAACTCGTTAGACTACCATTAAAAAAAAATCCCCATACTTCTTATGCTACATAACCTATTTATGTATTGGTGTAAAATTGATGTAGGTTGAATTCGCACAGATGGACCTGGGAATGTACACATGCCTTCAGGTTGAAACAGGCAGTGTGTCAGATGGAATGGAAAGGGTTGGTGAGGCATGAAGATAAATGCCTTGGGAGGGGTTATATCAGTATAAAAATGGCTTCTTGTAGAGGATCAGTAGTTCGTCGACAAAAGTGTGGAGGTATGGATCTTCTCATCTAGCTTTTACAACATCATATTNAACTGATGTAGGTTGAATTCGCACAGATGGACCTGGGAATGTACACATGCCTTCAGGTTGAAACAGGCAGTGTGTCAGATGGAATGGAAAGGGTTGGTGAGGCATGAAGATAAATGCCTTGGGAGGGGTTATATCAGTATAAAAATGGCTTCCTGTAGAGGATCAGTAGTTCGTCGACAAAAGTGTGGAGGTATGGATCTTCTCATCTAGCTTTTACAACATCATATTNCTGTAGAGGATCAGTAGTTCGTCGACAAAAGTGTGGAGGTATGGATCTTCTCATCTAGCTTTTACAACATCATATTCAGTATCTGTGATGTCTTCAGACATTCAAGAGGTAATGGGATCTACGGCCGTGCCATGGATTTCTTCGCGTGGGCTGCCTACAATTGCACCATTGCCGACTGCTATAGTCATGGGACAAGCAGTGCCATCGACTTCCTCGGATGGGTCAACTCTGTCAGAAAAAAACTTATCTGTGCAGCTACTGTGACAAGGTATTTTCCCACAAAACACATCGCATGAGAGCATGAAATTTATGGCTCTATAATCAATCCCAACTGCATTAAATATATATTCTTATGGAGAGGGTCATTGTATTATCGGCGGTGTAATGGATGGTAATCTCGATCCAATGGCTCCTCTACCAAAATCGACTGCGACTGGCGAGCTTTTGAACTCATCACCAGGAGCAGTATCTCTTTTTCACGAAGACAAATTCATTCCTGGCTCCTTCACCTTCCAACAGAACGACAGCCGAACCATCTGGGTCCACTAGTGTATCATTTACAGATCTTTCAGTTGCATATCGGTGTCGCTTTTGCTCCAACAACTTTGCCTTCAAGCTTACTGCACGACGACACGAAGTTCATAAGTGAGAGAATAGTTTGTTGGATGTTTAACGAAGGACTGAGTTTTGCATAAGNCTGCACGACGACACGAAGTTCATAAGTGAGAGAATAGTTTGTTGGATGTTTAACGAAGGACTGAGTTTTGCATAAGGATGCACAATTTACATGGACGAACATGAATATTTTTGAGTGATTTGTAGTAATATATTTTATTAAATTTTAAACACAAAAATGTAGTAATTTTTTCTTATTAACCCTGTATCAAAACCAGTCTGTTATAAACTTTTTTCGTTAGAAACATCATTATGAAGCAAATAGATAGTCTAATCACTATGGTTATAAAGTGCTCAAACATACATTCCTGAAGCTAGTAATGATACTTGCAAACTGAATTTCACGAGCCTGCCTCCTAAGAGTTCGCAAATTATATTCGCCTACCTAAATGCCTGTAAGTATTCGCTTGCTTACGAGCCGAGTTGCGAAAAAAATGTGGTCTGCTACATAATTATTTTAAACGAATATATAAAAACATTCAATTTGAGCATAGGCACATGTGTTTCAGACCCCGACTGAAAATAACAAAATGTTTTTAATACAACAATTGCCTTTAAAAAGTTTCCAAAATGGTAATAACGATGAATTTAAACTGAAAAAGCTCTCCAATAAATGTGAAGAATAGTGCAGGAGGAACGATGCCGCAAGAGACTATCTCCGTGTTCTCAAAGCTTGTTTCCTGCCCGACAAAAATTGACTCTGTAATCGTTTCCGTATGACATATTTGCATCAAATAACACCAGTACAATGTTTCTAACCTCTCTTCGCGCCATTTGCCAAACAAAATACACATTTTTGCTCTTTGTCATTTGCGTCGTCAGGTCGAGGGCAACTGCTCTTTTCAATCCTTTCATGCACCTCGGGAAAATCTCACATGTTCTCGAGAGCAGAAGTAGTAGAAAGATCATACAACGCGAACAAACCTCTTCTCTTCCTAAGAAGGTCAAACATGTGATCTACTAGAGGATGTCGGGGGAATGGGAAGAAAGGGAGCGATGAATAGCTTTAGTTACTACTCGACCGAGATAAATCTGCATCCAGATAATATGTTGACTACAAAATACCACGCGATCCCCTGTCTACCATCTTTTATCCTTCCTTCCCCCCTTAGGGAAGTTGCGAAAGCGCTCGGCTGCAGATAAACAGTGTATCTGTTACAATAATTTCGTGGCACAATGTTAACCTTCCCACGTAGTTTGGGCTGATTCCCGGGCATGTGCTTGAGATATCTGTGCACGCTTGCGTATACGGCTAACTGTCATAGATTTCCCTCTACTCGGAGTCCATCTTCCCCAATCAATAGCTACGCTGGTGGTCGGGTGTCATCCCCCCTTCCCTGCTGCACAGATAATTTGGCCTTGCTGCACGACGGCACCACGAGAAAACGGAAGGGGTTACAGAGCCACCTTTTGTGGGGTCAACAAACTTCTTCCAAAAAACGTGTAAACATTATCTTATTGTTTGATACTTTCTAAAGTATTATGTATGGCTACGTCACCACGCAGGATGGTTCACCTCCGCGCCACGCCCTCAGTCAAGCTCAGCGACTGTCCCTCTCCAAGATGACGTCATCGGTACCGGAGGAGTGAAAGCGAAAAAAAAAAAAAGGGGACCGGCACCCGCTACACCTGGCGCTTTTAAGCCAGCCTCGCACGATACCTAATTACTTATACCTTCAGTTATGCACTTGGGCATAACAGAAGGCACACCAATTTCTATGGCAGAAGAGAAGGATCGATGCATCAGTTCATACTCACACGTTACCTACACATTACCTAAAATGTTAACAGAAAATACCAGCCAAAAAAAACTCGCAAATAGCAGACAGCCCGCAGTTGGCAGGGGCACATATGCAATCAAATCCTATCTTTAGGCCCTTTGTGATGCACCTGAGGATTTCGAAAATTGTTTANTTTTTTTTTTTTTTTTTTTTTCCAAGAATGCATTTATTTAAGTTTCTGAGTATGGGTATTATCAATGTATAGAAAATGATCTGAGTAACAGCCCAAGGTATTTACATAATGTATTCTGTACGATGGACCCTTACGCCACTCCTTATAACTTTACAAAAGTGTTTAAATCTGCTTTCCGTGCACAAACTTCTACGGTTCGAAGGCCAAAAAATGGTAATAATAATACATTATTAAAAGCAAGGTTTTAATGCGTGTCTGTTAAAATTATTTATGCTAAAAAGCTTAACTTGTTTACTTTAAAACTAGTAGAATTAGTTATCGCCTGCGAGGTTGACATTACCCTCGCCTGCTAGAAGAGTCAACGATTTACGAGCCACTGCAGGAATTTTCTCGGCATCAGATCCAGCAGCGCGTATCGAAGTGCGAAGAACGTTCTGGGCCAGGTCACCTCAGCTATAAAAGTAGCGCAGTGGTTCTGTCCAGCAATCTTGATTGGCCACAAGTGATGAGCGCGTGTGACGTGGACGAGTCAGGAGACGACAGACGACGCTGCAGTGACCAGCGAGCGTAGTGTGATTGCCGTGGATCGAGACTATCTGGAGAGAAGAGACTAGAACCGGCCTACTGGACTGCAAGGGACTGGGCCTTGTTTCACGAGTGACGCACATTTGGTTGGTGTGAACGTATAGTAACGGGCATTTTGATAACATATTTGGAATTACTGAGTGAATGTTAGTAAAAGTTGTAAGTGTCAATGTTTAGGATAGTTTCATTTTGTAAATAACAATTGTGTGTATTATGTAGCATTGTAATTAAATTAGGAACTTAAATTTAGTTAGCTTATTTCATTGAGTGTTTTTTTTTTAAATTTTATTATGACCTCCAACACCAGCATATAGTAAGTTATGTGGACAATTTAATGCTATACAGGTTGTCGGCAGACTGTGGCAATCCAGATACACGTAACTTTCTATAGTTTTTACACTGAGAAAAAATATTGTCGTAGGAACCAAATTTCTTTAGCTACAACCCATCTAGACCGCTGATAGTTTCAGAAATCGAGTTATTCTTAACGTGGATATTAATAGCAACATAAATGTCTATCGTGTCGTGTCTCTGGTTGTACCTTCAACTGTACGCATAATTCCTACAACAGAGCAGTCCATTTTTTTGCTACAGAACAAATGTTTTTTTTTTAAATGTGTTTCCAACAAAATAACGTCAGCAATATTTGGGTTGTTCCTGAAACGAACAGAAAATTAATTTAACTAACAGAGCATTCTGATGTAAGTACCAAAGTTTAGTTGCTGCTATCCTGAAACCAGATCACAGAAATGATTTGTTGTCACTTCTCTGCTAACATTTTTCAGGCATGGACTTTGTAGGTATATCGATTACTATAAGAGTACTGCACGCATAAGTCTGGGTGGTTTTTGTGTTCCTCGATCGCGGTAAAAGAAAAGGCTTATATATTTATTACCCATGAAACTATTACATAGAGTTTCACTAAATGTACTATGGGCAGTGGTTTTACTCTTAGAGCTGAAAGCCATGAATTATTTAACAGAATATTACGAGGTTGGCATGCCCAGCTGAAAAGAAAGACACCTTGGCTTGTCATATTCTTTCCAGGGAGAAACCGAGTGCTTAGTAGCGCAACAAGTGTTCTGAAATCAACGCGACATGGGTGGAAAATTGCCTACGTCTTAAACAAAATCTGACGTAAAGTGTAATAATTACAGTAGTGTGGAATGGAGGCTTCTAAGACAGCGTCATGACAGGGATTCGGGATTCGACCTTGAGAAGCTTGGTAAGGAAACGACAAACTTCATGCGTTTGCATTCCACTTCGACGGCGGCCATCTTGGCAGCAAGTGCCAACGGCGGCCATCTTGGCAGCCAGTGCCAAAAAGTGCAAAAAATTTGCAAAATTGCAAAAAAATTGATTTTAAAATATAATTTTTTACAAAATAATGTTTAAAAATTAGTTTTTTTTTCAAATTAACTTATGAAAAGTATCAACATTTCAAAAGTTCAACTTTTGAAAAGTCTCAACTTTTCAAAAGTTCCAAAAAAATTATTTTTTCTAGAACATTCGATGGTGGCCATTTTCGAATCCCTAGACCGACGCCGCCAAGGGGGAATCCCTAGGCCGACGCCAAGCTGTGGGGAATCCCTAGGCCGACGCCAAGCTGNGACTTTTCAAAAGTATAACTTTTGAAATGTTGATACTTTTCATAAGTTCATTTGAAAAAAACTAATTTTTAAAAATTATTTTATGGAAAAATAATTTTTATAAAAAATTATTTTTTAAAATAAATTTGTTGCAATTTTGCAAATTTTTTGCACTTTTTGGCACTGGCTGCCAAGATGGCCGCCGTTGGCACTTGCTGCCAAGATGGCCGCCGTCGAAGTGGAATGCAAACGCATGAAGTTTGTCGTTTCCTTACCAAGCTTCTCAAGGTCGAATCCCGAATCCCTGTCATGACGCTGTCTTAGAAGCCTCCATTCCACACTACTAATTACGTCCCAATTTGTACTGAGATTATTTTGTTAGCCTGAATACCGATCCTTGTGTTAAGTTTCCTGCCACAGGTTTGAGTTTCGAAGGCATGCCCATCCCTCGTAGCACGATGTAAGCGTACTCTTCGCTCTTATGCTACTCTTTTTGTTTCGAGGTCAAATTTCATGCTCCTTAATTATTTCGACGTTTACCTATTACATTTTTCTAGGTCATCCCCTGATCTCTCTTTTCTGGCGTCTTACTTTCAAGAATGTTCGTGAAAAATACATTTTATACTAGCGAAATGAAACTCACTTCGAACACTTAACTCCAGGTGCTGTCGATGTATAAGCTTCATGCATCTAGGACAATATTGAACAGAGATGTAAAGTGAAAAGGAAACTTAAGTTTCATACACTAATCACAGAAAAATAGAAGGTCTAAACAAAAATAAATTAGACAATATTATATAGCAAGCTTTGTTCAAGGGCTACAAAATCGAATAGAATTAAGAGCCGCTGTGCTGTNTAAATTAGACAATATTATATAGCAAGCTTTGTTCAAGGGCTACAAAATCGAATAGAATTAAGAGCCGCTGTGCTGTAGTGGTTAGACTACTAGCCAGCCACCCTTGCGAACCAGGCTCAATTCCCGGCGGCATCGCTCCTGGATTTTCGTATGTGGGAATCGTGCCGGACGATGTCGCAGGTCATCAGGTTTCCTCGGGGATCTTCCATTTCCCCCCGCCATTTCATTCCGGCGCTGTTCCGTTCTCACCTCGATTCACCCTCATCGACTCTGAAGACCTCGATGTTAAGACCTGCTCAAATCTCTTCACTCACTTACTACAATATAATTTTATTCTCACTGATACAATATGTACATCAACAACAAACCGCAATAGAATTCTTGACATATTGTCGGGTTGTGAAAATTTGAATTCTGGTTTTATCGCTGCTCTGTGTTTAAATTTTTCTTCGATTCAACTGGGAGGCCGCGAGACTCGTCTGGTTCACAGCGTCACCGCGAGGTTTCGGGCTGGCATTTCACGGAGGGCCCGCTGTCGTCAATGCGCTCAGTATTCCACTTCCGTGAAGTGTGAAGTTTTCGCCGGCGGTCGGCGGCCGTCCTATTACGGAACGTGGGGACGACAGGTAAGTTAAATGGCCAGTCCCGGGTCGTCGACAGAAGTCTCGTCACCTCAGTAGCCGCGGTGGTGTATGTAGCTGGAAGGGTCAATGGGTTGGATTTCGTAACACTTGAAGGCGTTGGCTACGAAAAAAAAAAGTGTAATTTTATATTTGTATCACATACTGTTAAACTTATAGGCATTATCTGTGACTACTTTTTCCTCAGATAAAATTTCTTTAGATCACATGGTTTTGGCAAACTGACATGTCAAAGTTAAAATTTTACTGTTTTTGTATTGTACAAACAAAATAAATAGAACTATTTGCAGAAAAATTAACTAGGGCAACTGAAAAGTTTTGTTTTAATTCATATTAAGTTATGCTTAGCAAAAGTAGCTTTACAAAAATTCAGGGGCAGCCACAAATAAAAAATTTGCAAAAATGTCTCTATTTACAGCAATTATGTTTCGTAATAGTATAAAAAATTTCCTTGTGCGGTTTTACAGACATCTTGTAGTAGTTATTTGAATTTTATTTAAGTGTGAATTATCTAATTTATTTACGTAAATTACAGTTTTCACTATTTGTGCGTTTCTAATACAGCAAAATTGGGATTGTGACATGTATTAAAGCGAAAACTATCAGCTTTTTTTTTTGCGAGAAAAGAGTAATCATTTGNGCAAAATTGGGATTGTGACATGTATTAAAGCGAAAACTATCAGCTTTTTTTTTTGCGAGAAAAGAGTAATCATTTGCAATGTCTAAAAGTTGATAGAATGTAGTACAAACATAAAATAACACATTTTTTCGTGGTCAACGCCCCAAGGCCATATTACACGATAGTGTTTATTTCGTTACCTGAAAGAGATCCCAAGGGCATATTACACGACAATGTTTATTTAGTTACCTGAAAGAGATATTGTATATAAGGATCACATAAATTAAAATATTTGTAGTCAAATGATNTAATGTTTATTTAGTTACCTGAAAGAGATATTGTATATAAGGATCACATAAATTAAAATATTTGTAGTCAAATGATTATAATTTTGAAAATAAAGCACCGAAAATACGAAGATTTCAGAATATGGGAACCCAACTTTCTATGCTCCTAATTAACTTTGGCAAAGTTAATTAGGAGCATAGAAAGTTGGGTTCCCATATTCTGAAATCTTAGTTTTTTCGGTGCTTTATTTTCAAAATTATAATCATTTGATTACAAATATTTACATTTATTTAACCTGTATATAAATATCTTTCTGATAATAAAATAAAAAATTATCGTGAAATATGGCCTTGATGAGTGTTCAGAAAACTGTCTTTACGCAAACAGAAACTACGAATGTGTTTTGTTGTGCATTTGCTTCCAGCGGCATTTTATCTAACGTTACACCTCTGCACTAGTATTCTCTCGGCCTGGCCAGCCAGGTGCTCTAGCAGCCTGAGTGGTCCCTCCGCCAGTTGACCAGCGACCTAAACTGCCTTTCGCGCAGGCCATCAATCGTGTCCCTGGCAGGGCAATTAATTAGGTGGACCGCGGCCGCCTGTTGAGCCAGAGGGTAGGGTTGCACCACCGCAAATGGGCGAGGGGCTAAGGGGGTTGGGGGGTTGGGCTGTTTGACACAGGACGTCCTGGCTCTTTCGTCCCACAAAGCCGTTCTCCGCCGTGAAACATCACCGTAACGCGTAACGTTAATAAACACGTTCAAACGGACCTGGATTATTCCGTTTGGTCCGGCTTATCAAGAACGCGTGACGCGTTTATACTAGAGCTTAACACGTTAGTTAAAAGTACAGACGATTCCGGACCCCAAAAAAATACGCAAAAGAAGGGACAGTGCTAAATAATGGTTTCTGCAAACCTTGTGAGGAAACATTATTTTTTTTCCAGAGAGATGCTTTAATGTTGGGCCATTTATTACGGGATAATTTGTATTATTATAAAACCTCCATCCATTTATTAATTCCACGGGGCCGCGGTGGCTCAGCGGTTAGACTACTCCCCCCTCCAAACAAGGCGGTTCGCCTTGATCCAATCCTCGGCCGGGTCACTCCGGATTTTCGCAAGTGGGATTCGTGCCGTACGATGCCGCTGGTCGCCGGGTTTTCTCGGGGATCTCCCGTTTCCCCTTCCCTTTAATTCCGACACTGTTCAATTCTCACCTCATTTCACCCTCATCGGCTCTCAAGACCTCGATGTTAAGAGCCGCCCAAGTATCTTCACTCACTTTCTTTTGAGAAAATTTATAATTATCTAAGGTGAAACATGTTCATTAGCGTAAAAAATTAAAAAGTTTTTAAAAGAGTAAGTCTGGCACGTCGGGGATCGAACATACGACCTTCGCTTTGTTAGCACGACGCTCTAACCAACTGAGCACTCAGGCCAGTTGCTACGCGCCACAAAAATACACTGGTATTAGAAAATTAATTTGTTTAATTTTCATGTTTTTCAATCATTCTATTAAGTTTAAATGTGGGTAGACTTACGCGAGGAACAATGCCACAATACAATACTAGACTAGTGTTTCTACAATCGTATCCTGATGCGGTGAACGCATGAGGCATGTGTGTCACTCGTTTGAAAAATTTCTTGTCGATAACCAGAGTCTCGAAGTTAAGGAGGTCAAAGGTGAATAACGGTGCTTTAAAGATATGTGTGGACGCAAACCCACACACCACAGTCAGGGAAAATATCACACAGTTCAACGTTTCCAGCTCAGTATTGTTAGACTATTTAAACAAATAAGGAATTTGACTAAATTGACTCCTGGCTAACACACGAGCTGACGGAGCTTCACAAGAAAGCGCGGTAGGAAATTCTCAGTAATCAGAAGTTCTCCACCACTTTAAACCCCTACTAGATTGCAGCATGGCGTCTTTATGAGAAGCAAATTCTTTGCAAAAGTCACTAGAAAAGAATAAAGTGTCTGGATGTTGGCGAAACTCCAAAACACTTTCGAAATCCAGGGTTGACACCACACAAGATTTTGCTGCCAAGAGGATTATGCACTGAAACATTTTCTGTGAAATCGTTTTTTGCACGAATACGCGTATCTCGGTAAATAAATGATCTGGAAATACGACTTTTAGTCACAAAAGGTAAAAATAATTACCTATGTACCAATCGTTTTACTTTTTTAAAAGTAAGTGTATTTATGTACGAAAAATTTCATGAAAGTCGTATGCAATTTCCTTAAGCAATAAGAGAAAGGTACGATTATACGCGCATAGTTTAATCTGTGGGCTTTCATCGTGTGTAATGAAGTCCCACTGTTACAGATATAATTTGCACGGTACAGTATCACGACGGAAACACTCCACGCTTTGCGCGTAGGAGCGATGAGGTGCTAGGGGTGCGTATTAATGTCGCCCTTATCGCTCCCTCGCTTCTTAATCTTGAACGCGCATCTAAATATTCCACTTAATGAGGATGGCAAGTAAATAACATTGGCCGATTCGAGGACAAGGGCTGGAAGCGGCGGATCTNGACGGAAACACTCCACGCTTTGCGCGTAGGAGCGATGAGGTGCTAGGGGTGCGTATTAATGTCGCCCTTATCGCTCCTCGCTTCTTAATCTTGAACGCGCATCTAAATATTCCACTTAATGAGGATGGCAAGTAAATAACATTGGCCGATTCGAGGACAAGGGCTGGAAGCGGCGGATCTGCGGATCCGCCATCATCTTGGGTCCGCCATCTTGGATAAAGTTACAGACGCCATGTTATTTCCATCCACAGTATAGTTTTCGGCCACCATTTTGTTTCTGTCAACCATATTGTTCCTACTAACCGATTTATTCTCCGATAGCTTGTTTCCACTTGTATTTTGTTTACATCGGCTGTAACTAGGGGCACGCAAGTCGTTCGATCACCACATTTGTTCATGGAGATAGCAGCTAGAGTACGCTGGTGTCACTCTCGCTTGGCCGCCATGTTTTTTCTACAGTTATCTGCTAGGGACGCTGCTTTTTTTATTTAGGAGCTCAAAATATCGTGTAATCGAACTGCCGAATCTTATGACATGCAGACGCCTTAGACCACTCGGCTAACAGCGCAGTCGGGATAGTATGGTTTTAAATGCGGCATACACATTCCAATGTTGTTATGATATACATATAACCAATTCAGATATGACATCAGATTATATGTGTGTATGTTTAAATAGTTATTATTTATTGGTTAATTTTATTATTTCACATTATTATTTTTCTCATTATTCCAATTTTTTCCTTAATTATATTTGTTATATATATATATTCTATTACCATTATTTATATTAAAAATATTTTGGCCATTATGTAATATTATATATATTTACAAGTAAGGTGTTTATGGGTTTTTTCTAGCGTCAAATAATTTGTATTACCAATTAAAGGTATATGATAATTTCATTACGAGGCAATACAAACCATTTGTCGCATGTAAATGTTAAATATTTATTTGCATACCTCCACATAGACCATCAAAGGTATACATGTGCAAAATTAAAACACGAGTGTGGAACAGTATTTATGAACACGAACGAAGTAATTGAGATACACTGTATGATTGTTGAAATTTCAAATCACGGTTAAACTAAGCAACGACGACGGCGATGAAATAATGTCTCTTAAGCACTGATGTTAATTAAATTTAAAGAAAATAAATATAACATAACTACACTGAAGAGCTAAAAAAACTAGTACAGCCGTGCGTATGCAAATAACAGAGGTATGGAACCAATCAGAGTAACGCGATGCTGTCGGCAGCTAGATCTGTTACTGCTGATACAATGGCAGGTTATCAAGATTTAAGTGAGTTTGAACGTGGTGTAATAGTCGGCGCACGAGAGATGGGACATAGCATCTCCGAAGTAGCGATAACATCTGGATGTTCGCGTACGACCATTTCACGAGTGTACCGTGATTATCGGGAATCCGGTAAAACATCACATCTTCGACATCGCTGCAGCGGGGAAAAGATCGTGAAAGAACGGGACAAACGACGACTGACGAGAATCATTAAACATGACAGACGTGCAACCCTTTCTCAAATTGGCGCGGATTGGATTTGTGAACTGCCCTGCAGGATTAATGGTGTGAATTGCCTCCTGCATACCTTTGGACATTAGTCGAGTCCATGCCACGTCGTCTTGCGGCATTTATGCGTGCTCGGGGGGCCCTACACTATATAAGGCAGGTGTACCAGTTTTTTTTGGCTCTTCAGTGTATATAAAATAATTATGAAAAAATACGTATTTGCAAACAAAGCCGGAGTTTACAAAACTTCCCTGCCACCAATCAACTTCTAATATATTGTCCCGAGTATACTCGTTCACGTTTGACATGTTGCATAATCATAGTAGTTTCCTGTGCAAGTCCAGAAGCCAGCACCAATACATACAGCACCTTTCCTTGGGCAATGCTATTGGTTGCTTCTGAAACACGAACTGTTTTAATAATTGGTTGTTTCTTGTACCATGGATATACTGAAACTCTTTCCATAGATTCCAAAGTGACACTTGTATAAGAAAAAAATTCGTAAGTACGTTTCACACCGCAAATTTATAATTTTGGGAAATGGTAATGTATACGTTAATTAACTGTGTAGCAATTTTCTGTAAAATAAAAATTACGAAATTTTGCTGTCACAAAATATATAAAAAATTGTGAAATAATACTGCTCACCAGTTATGTGACTTCTTTTTATATGTGCAATAAGCTAATATCTTGGTGTAGTACATGGCATCATATATTTAAAGCTATGTGCAAATTAATTATTTATGAATAAGAATATTTTTTTTACTATCACATTACTTCGAATTATATTGTCTATGAGTATAGTAATGAACCGTGCGTGTGCACACGATGAAGTCACATACCAGAAGAAGAAAAGGAAAACTGCAGTATAATGCCTAACAACGATTTGCTGCGTTGCTAAGGACTCCGGTGAATCGGGCGATTTGACTTGGACAAAAGGGGACTCACTGACGCCCTACCACGGAAGTCACTTCAACTGGACACAAGTTCACCACATAATGAAAAAAATTATATTTAAAAAATCAAACAGAACATATTTGTCATATGGTCGGAATTACTCACTGCTTGTATTATTTTAAAGATGCTGTGGTTTCCTTACGGCCGTACAGNATATTTGTCATATGGTCGGAATTACTCACTGCTTGTATTATTTTAAAGATGCTGTGGTTTCCTTACGGCCGTACAGACAGGACCGCAAGACGACTGAAGACACAACTCCAGGAATTGTCCGGCGGTAACCTATAAAAGGAAATTGTGGGTAAAAAAAAGAAAACAAAATACATAACTTTTAATTATGTCATCGGTGCTACTAGTTAATTTCAAAATATTTCGCAACCCGCGAGAACTGACAGTTGGTGCTAAATTGCTCCGATGTCGGTTGACAGGATAAGCACTAACCTTTGGTGAGGGGACTTGACGCACTGGCTGCCAATCACCGCACAAAATAAAATAAACGTAGTTAATAACTTTNGAACCTTTGGTGAGGGGACTTGACGCACTGGCTGCCAATCACCGCACAAAATAAAATAAACGTAGTTAATAACTTTGCATTGTAACATTCAGGAAGCAAAAAGAACAATTTTATTTTAAAATCGTATGCATTAAAATTTTATTAAAAATCTACTGAGCTCGTTGCCAAAATTAATTTAACCAGTTAATAAAAGTTTACTTCAAAACACATCATACCTTCGCGAGAAATGACTCTGATATGCAGACGGGGAGCCCTGAATAACGGAGTGAGATATTTCAGCACTCTCCATCCTTTATATAACGCAGACGAGTGATGGGGAGGCGCGTATTGATACAAAGCAAATAGTACCTCTAGATACCACAGCATTTTCAATGGAAAACTTCCATTCCTTCCAGTCTTACATATTTTGTCAGAAAGTATGTGAAATATAAGGTAACGATTTTGGCCAGGCATTTTTATTGGTTGACTTCCCCTCCCACCCTACTTATTTTCTCATAAACTATGTAGGGATGGTAGGAGCAGGGAAATACCAGGTGAATTTGGGACAACCAAATCGGTTGAAGTCACAGGCAGGGGCGCCTCTTCCGCCACCTTCCCAGCAACATGTAACCCTAACTATTATTTAAATAAAACAAATTTGTTTCAATAAAATGTTTTATTTATAAAAAAAAATTAAATATTGTCATGCTACCAAGGATTATTAGTTATTATCCCAGTTTTCATACAAAAAGAATCCCAAAAAGTGTCGTCACATATTGTAATTTCGTGTTTAGAAATAATTTATCGACCGCGAGACATTTTGCCAGCCAGGTACAGCGAGTAGCAGCGATGAAGCGAGGGGCGACACCGTCTCACGCTGTGACCGCGAAATTTCATACCGCCCGCAGAGATAGCGCACGCACCGCCCGTCGTCGCGCTATGAAGGCGAAACCACGAGAGCCGCACCGCTTGGCAGGGCAGGAGAGACTGAACTCGCCTCCTCTCCAGAGCAAAAAAAAAAAAACTTTATTATTTCACATGAAAATTTTACTTGGCCCCTAGTCCAGGCAAATCCAAAGGGTATTGGAAACAGTACTCCGTCAGATTCCATTGCATTGCTAGTCTTCCACAAAAATATGAAAACGAGAACTGCATTTTCCCCTTTTCCCAGACTTTGAAACTATTAGAAAACCATGCAACATGTGCACAGAATTATGTATCAGTCCGTGCAAGAAAACGCCGCATTTGCTAAGGAGCCAGTAACCGAATTGTATTAGCTTTCTGTTATTTTAGAGCTTATACATATATATATATATATATATATATATATATATATATATCNACAAATGCGTCATATAGCATAATAACTCAGCTCTGGTAGGCTCTTTAATATGTTACGTATCTGAATAAAAATACCGTTTCTAGACTTTGGTTTATATAGTTCACATACAAATACAGAAAACTCATGTATAATAATTTATTTTCAAACAGTCTGAAATGCAGTTATATTCACGGATTTTTGAAAAATCACCAAATGTATTTGGTTGTGTCGCGTATCATAATTTATAATTATTNTGCAGTTATATTCACGGATTTTTGAAAAATCACCAAATGTATTTGGTTGTGTCGCGTATCATAATTTATAATTATTAATGGGCTAAATGGAACTGCTACCTATATTTATATTAAATAATGTAAACACGTGTGTTATTAAGAAATACGCCCACGAATGTGGCTCGTTGTCCTTCATTTTATTTGCATGAAAGTAGAACTTCAGCAAGGCTTCGAAATGGACTTTAATGCCGGAACGTACACGTAATATCCACAAGCAAATATTGTCAAAACTATTAACGCATGATGTAACACAAGATCAGTGGATGATTTAAACTATCGTCTTAGGGAGGTGGTTGTATGTGTAACATCCGAAACTTGGGAAATACCAACTTTATTATATACCCTTTAGGCATTATAAGCAATTCTGTTGCATTTTCTGGGTTACTTATGTGTGTTAGTCTGTAAATACATTCTTCGCATCAAAATGAGTTACAGGATTATTTTATTAATACATTTCATGATCGACATACGGTTGGTGATTTTTTTGGACTTTGAATGCATCCTCTATAGATAAGCAAAATCTCTAAGTTAAATTATAATCGATCAAATTTCAATACTGCGATGAAATTAAAAAAAACTTACCATAATCAAATGTAGTCGTTAAAGTTGTGTGCAAATTTGATTTCTTACGTCTAATTACAGTTCCAAGCACTGTCACATCACATTAAAAATCATGTAAGAGAAGCATATAAATTTCGGTTATAAGCTGGGTATGAAACGTAATCTTGCTGTCCTGATTATAAAACTCCTTAATTTTCAGTATAAATGTTTAATTTTGATTTTGGCATAGAAATTATTTTTAATACTGGCGGTTAAAATATTAAGATTAAAACATTTTTGGACAGAAAAAATTCTGGGGAAACAGTTCTGTCTATTTTGCAGTACCTACTTATACTGTAATTTGAACATTCTTAAAGTTTCCCACTGTACAACATTTTAACAAACGGAATTGAAAAACAC
This sequence comes from Clitarchus hookeri, assembly GCA_002778355.1. Taxonomy (NCBI): domain Eukaryota; kingdom Metazoa; phylum Arthropoda; class Insecta; order Phasmatodea; family Phasmatidae; genus Clitarchus; species Clitarchus hookeri. Next base: position 41,313 of record NQII01007317.1, on the reverse strand, counting down.
CGTAAAATCATAAAATAAAAAAAAAACATAAATGTTAATTTTATTTATTTACGTAAACATTTTAACAAACCGCCGACGTAAAGATTTTGAACTCAAAATTTATTCTACCTAAAGTACTGAAATGCTTAAATGTGGTACAAATAATATTTATTCGAAATATATTTCGCAGAGTTTCATCGTTTGCAATTAGTAAACAATCGTTAAACATACACTTGGAAACAGTGTGACTTAGAAATATACAAAAAAAAAAAAAAATATTTGCTGTTGTAATCTGCAGAAATAGACTATGCATTTGTGCATGTTCACTGTAATAAAAAGACGTATCTCTATTGCACATTAGCATATATATTTTCTGATCTGTTGTTTAAAGACATTTTAATTGTCCTAATAATGAACTGGAAAGAGAAATATAAGTGCTATGAAAAGACATCTTCAAATCTTTAAACATCGTGTTGTGTGGGTATCAGATTTTTGTCTTTGTTTTCATGTTATGCTGACAGCACATTTAATGCAACTTGACATTTTTTCGTGGTACAGCATACTATGAATTAAGATTTTCTCGCTCTATATACCTGCACTATTAGCTGAACTGTAAAAGTTTTCTTTATTTTTATACAATATTCTTCTGAAATTAGTTACCAAGATTATTACTTGTATCACTACAAGTAAATAANGTTTTCTTTATTTTTATACAATATTCTTCTGAAATTAGTTACCAAGATTATTACTTGTATCACTACAAGTAAATAAAGAGCAGATTTTACATGTTGCTATGGATTGGGTGAAACTAACGTTAAATTTAAACAAACAANACTACAAGTAAATAAAGAGCAGATTTTACATGTTGCTATGGATTGGGTGAAACTAACGTTAAATTTAAACAAACAAGTACTATAGACTGGTTTATTAAAAACAAATAACAATTTTGAATGTTTCATAGGAGTGCGTTGTAAATAAACGGTGGTACTAGTGCTGCAAGAATATTTTTTTGGCTACTTTTAATTTTTTCTAAAGAATTGTTTGTAAAACAAACAAACTACTTTACTGTGTACAGTTATCAAATTTACAAAAATTCTGGTTTCATCAACTGTGAAAGAACTGGAAACAGGTAATTTTTTCGATGGAAAACGCTTCTGTAAGAAAAATACGTAGAAAATACACACAATGATAATGTAAATAAGGACGAGTACGTTGGACAGAAATAAAGATTCTTCAGATATGAAAAATTTTCTCAAACTTTAGTTTTACCAGACACATACATGGACACAAAACAGTGAAGCGAGTGTAAGATTAAATCAGGGAGGTAAAGCTGCCTTCACTTTACAAAATTTCCTTGTGCATTTCGAGGAAGAAAAAGCGTATTTTGTGTCATTTCTTCTGATACGATGAGGGCTATCATAAATTTCAGTTTGAAAATGTTACTGACATTAAACGTAAATAAACTTTTGTCTTAAATAGTATTGTATATTTTGTGTGGCATTGCCTTTTATCTTAATAATTCGATATGTGTAGAGGAAATATTTTCAGCAATCGTCGGCGTGGCAAAGTTCGTTTGGAAACAAATATTTATGTACCGAAAGTTAAAACAACATTTCGTTTTACAATAAGAATGAAATGTCTTACACCAGTTCATAATTTATACCAAGACAACAATTTTATTTATTTCAATTATCTCAATAGAAAGATACCGTTTTAAAAATATGAGTATTTAAATTTATAAATACTCTACGTTTCACCAGTGTGAGATTTGCATTTTATTCAGAACTCATTTCCTTGACAATTTTTCTAAATTACAGCTAAAACTAAATATTTGAACGCCCTTTTCTCGGAACAGCCATGCTTAACTGAAGTAGGGCAGTAACAGCTGAGGTATTACTTTACAAATGAGGCTTTCTCACATGCAGCTCATTCTGAAAAACGATTAACCACCTTCCCTTGTCAGTCGAACTAACCCGATGCACGTCCTTCAAAGCAAGCCCATTGAAATGTTTCTATCCATAGTGTGATAGGAATAATGTTTTAATTCTGTGCAATACGGAGAACTTGTGCTCGGGACTGACAACACTAACATGCAAGACAGCAGTTTAAACAGCAATCTTCGAATGTTCCACTACAAAACTCCGGAAAACATATATTATTACCTTACAGCTTTTATATGTAGCTTTTCACAATTAAATCTGTACTCTAGGTGGTTTTGCAGGTCGTTTTTAAAACAGTACAGTGTATAGGTGCAAACAGTTTCAAGTTTTCCTTTGTCGTATCATATATCAATGGTCATATAAAAAGTAATAAAAAATATTTTGCATAAACGAATCCACTTGAGAAACATGATTAGAAATATTATGCCACGTCTGAAGTACGTACAGACCCATGCGTACCTGTCCCCGGAAGTGACATCATCAGTGTTGTCCGAATCGCAAGTGTACAAATAAACGAACATGTATACTTCTCGCGGCTTTGCGGCTTACATGTTCCGCCATTTTGAGATGCATTTTGTAGATAACAATTTATTTTCGACATGATTATTTTATTTAAAGACTAATAGGGCAACGTCACTAATTATATAGCATATAATTTTTAAATAGGCAAATAATTATGTAGAGATACGCCTCACAAAATTTTTAAGCAATATATTAATATTAGGCCTATATGTTCATAACTGACAGAAGCTAATGAAACCAAGCAACCAAAATGGCAAACTAATATACAATCAGCGTGACAGTAAATTTTATGTAAGTCAAATTGAAATAATATTGAATCCATGATTTAACCCTATAAAATTTCGGCAATTACCGAGTTCTTCACCTAAATACATGTTAAATAAAAGGAATTGGCTGGATAATAGCTGTGGTTGAAGCCAACAAGGTTGCCTGTCCGAATTCATCAAGTATGGTGACAAGGGTGTGCAAAGTACACAAGGGTGCAACTACACTAGTAGCTACCTGAATTTAGGTACGGCGTTTGGCAACATTTGTCAGTAACGGTTTTAACATCGACATTCTAATGTTAAGTAGTATTTGCAAGTAATTTGCAGTGCAAGCCAGCATTGAACTTCGCTACAAGCTTTCCACTAATATGATTGATGTATGAGGGACAATGATAGTCATACATAATGATTTTACAGTGGCATGAAATGGGACCCCTGATACGTCTAGATACGACTCTGACAGGTGACAGATACGTAAGCTTCTTGTCCGATCACCTGCGCCCTTTCATATCCTTTGTGCATTCCGACGGACGTGGACAATTCCAGACAGTTTCTTCAGCTTTAGCGAAAAGTGTATTAAAAGACTCAACAGCTCTAAGGTTACGTATTTATATTCTCGCTCAAAACACTACCATACTATTGAAAGCAGTCTGCCTGTGTAACTTTTACTTCTAGAGAAACTGGATGAGTGGAAGTGTTAGTGATAAAACATCACTACGATTTATAAATGTCACAATAAATGTCGGACCACTAAGTGCTATGACCAGTGCCCTAACATTCACTTCCATGCTTTCCATTTGTTAACAATTTGCAGCGCTTCTGCTACTTTGTGCAGTTGTCCTAACACTGCAGTATGGCATTTGATCCAGCAAGTCTCGCTCAGTTTCCTTAATTGTCCTCCAACGTATTGAAATAAGTGCAGCATTTCGTTTGAAAATGCAGCAAAGAAATAAATGGCTTTGAATATTATTACATCTCTATTCCTGCCGTTTTGATCAGTCGGGGACTTGGATATCGACAAATTCGAGACAGACTGTAGTAAAGACAATGAACTACATGATCGCTACTCTCTGCATTTTTTGAAAACCACCACAGAGTTCTGAAGTCATTCGTGCATTTGTCTGTTGCCATTACAATACGATATGTTATAATTATATTTAAATCCTGTGTCATACTGATATTCACGTTACGTAGCCTTACACCAATTAGTTTTTTTCTAATTGCTCATCGTTTTCTTGTTCGTGCTCTTCTTGTTAACATTTACTTCGTGAGGATAATAATTAACTTCGTTTCCATGAATCAATAAAAACAAAAATCTGCTCTTCTGACGCTGTTATACACTGGAGAGCCCAAAAAAAAAAAAAAAAAAAAACTGGTATAGGCGTGCGTATGCAAAAACCAGATGTATGGAACCAATCAGAGTAATGCGATGCGGTCGGCAGCGCCTATGTAAGACAACAAGCGTCTGACAAAGTTACTAGATCGGTTACTGCAGGTTATAAAGATTTAAGTGAGTTTGAACGTTGTGTTATAGTCGGCGCACGAGAGATGGGACATAGCACCTCCGAGGTAGCGATAACATTTGGATGTTCGCGTACGACCATTTCACGAGTGTACCGTGAATATCAAGAATCCGGTAAAACATCACATCTTCGACATCCCTGCAGCCTGAAAAAGATCGTGAAAGAACGGGACAAACGACGACTGACGAGAATCATTAAACATGACAGACGTGTAACCCTTTCACAAATTGGCGCATATTTCAATGCTGGGGCATCAACAAGTGCCAGTGTGTGAACTATTCAACGGACCATCATTGATATGGGCTTTTGGAGCCGTAGGCCCACTCTTGTACCGTTATTGACTGCACGACACAAAGCTTTACGCCTCGCCTGGGCCCGCCAACACCGCCATTGGACTGTTGATGACTGGAAACACGTTGCCTGGTATGACGAGTCTCGTTTCAAATTGTATCGAGCGGATGGACGTGGGCATGGAGACATCCTCATGAATCCATGGACCCTACATGTCAAAAGGGGACTCAAGTTCGACCACCTCCGAGACTCATGGTATAGGGCGTGTGCAGTTGGCATGAAATGGGACCCCTGATACGTCTACATACGACTCTGACAGGTGACAGATACGTAAGCTTCTTGTCCGATCACCTGCACCCTTTCATGTCCTTTGTGCATTCCGACGGACGTGGACAGTTCCAGCAGGACANAGCTTCTTGTCCGATCACCTGCACCCTTTCATGTCCTTTGTGCATTCCGACGGACGTGGACAGTTCCAGCAGGACAGTGCGACATCCCACACATCGAGAGTTGCTACCGAGTGGCTCCAGAAACACTCTTCTGACTAGACACTTCTATTGGCCACCTAAATCACCAGACATGAACATTATTGAGCATATCTGGGATGCCTTGCANAGACACTTCTATTGGCCACCTAAATCACCAGACATGAACATTATTGAGCATATCTGGGATGCCTTGCAACGTGCTGATCAGAAGAGATATCCACCGTCTCGCTCTCCTATGGATTTGTGGACTGCCCTGCAGGATTCATGGTGTGAATTGCCTCCTGCTTACCTTCAGACATTAGTCGAGTCCATGCCACGTCGTCGTGTGGCACTTCTGCGTGCTCGCGGGGTCCTACACGATATTAGGCAGGTTTACCAGTTTTTTTGGCTCTTCAGTGTAAACATACCCAATATAAGAGACGGTTGAGAAATGGGTAACACATCTGTCATCTAACCACACCACCTTCGGGGATGTAAAGGATAGAGTTTTTCAAAGAAAATTAATCTTAACTAAATTTAAATAAGAAATTTTTTTAAATTATTATTTTTTGTTCGACTTTTAAACTGTCTCATATTTCAGAGAAACGTCGGGATGTTTTCTACAAAATAAGTATTAAGTGAATCAAATTCTTAAAGAAGTAAATATTTTTTAACCGACCGTACCCTTATTTTGCATGCTAATAAGTTTTCTTCAGGAAAGTAATATTTATATTATTCAAGTTGTGAATTATTTAGACATTTATAATTGAGACGTTACTCTTGCAATACACGCTATGACTCTAGAGGCTTTTTCTAAAGGCAAATTCTTTAAAGCTCAAATCAACAAGCATAAAAAATACATCATAGTGAGAAAGACCCATCCTCCAGTGAATAGTGGCTACCTCAATCGAGAGGAGAATGCAGAAATTCTGTTGCATTGCTGGTGTTAAACTGTTGTAGAAATATACGTGCAAACNACCTCAATCGAGAGGAGAATGCAGAAATTCTGTTGCATTGCTGGTGTTAAACTGTTGTAGAAATATACGTGCAAACCCATGTACATGGTTTTTTTTTTTGGTAACTTACCTGATTATATCGTCACTATTAAATGCTAGAGCTTAGTATTTACATTAAAAGTTGTTAGTGGCCAGAATTACGACGTGATAAAATTTAAAATAGGTCTGTGTTTATAAAATATGTGTTATTGTGTGCGTATATAAATGCACATAGTGATCAGCTTACAAATATTTATTTGCAAGTGCTTACTATTTTTAATGTATACATTTTAATCCCAGGAAATACTGAGTAAAAAACTTATTTTTATTGGACATTGCAAGGGGGTGGGGAGAGAGCGGTCGCCCCCTTCCACCCCGGTCTTAAATCCGCCACTGCGCAAGATACGTGTTAAATAATAAAAATAATATGCGTATCCATAAAGGGAAGGCATGTATATCTAAAAAATAATTCATTACGTTTCATCAATTCGCGCGAACGAGTGCTTGCAGAAGCTCAGACCTTTTAATCGCGCAGACAACGAATCTCGTGTATTAACTCCAATGTATAAAAACAATTATTGTTTTTTCAAAACTATGTTCTATTTCTGTGTGCTAGCAAACACTTGAGTTTGCTTCTATATCGGAGAAAACAAATTACATTTTAATTAATGTTTTATTACCGTTTTTCACGTTAAAAATAATATTACATATGCCTTAAGTGTTAAGCAATGCTGAATCCATTCATACTCAGTGAACGCAATTGTGTATATTACGCACGTATGGGCAAAATATTGGTTTGGAATGATAAATGTTATAACCTGTGGGTAAATGATTCGCAAACTGTCTTACTTGTCTAGGTAATAATATATTCATATTACTAATGCCTAATATATAGCCTACAGTGACAACGAAAGTAGTGTCATACCGACTAATAGTATATAATAGCGTCAGAAAAACCATTAAAACTTAATGTTATTAATAAAAAAAAATATAAAATATGTATTAAGGGTGAATGAAGATATTTGGATGGCTCTAAACATCGTGAGCCGACGAGAGCGAAGCGAGGTGAATATGGAGCAGCTTCAGAACGCAAGGACGTGGGAAATGGGAGATCCTCGAGAAAACCCGCCAACCAGCATCATCGTCCAGCACGGAAATCTGGGAGCCACCCCAGAAAATATAATTTTATATTCACTTAGATAAAAAAAATTTCTCTCATTAGGAAGTTATTAAAAATATATGTTTATTGAGAATTTATTTTAATCACATTGAAGATTAAGTCTAATTTAATATTAATATTCGTTTATATAAAGTGAAAGAAGGTTTTAGGCGAGGACTCAACTCATGTTCATTGAATTTCAGATGTGTTGTCCGTTTTAATTGTGAGCTCTTGTTTTTTAGTACATGTAATTACCAATGTTTTAATGCGTGTTGTGTTTCTCTTTCGTCTGCCATAGCAGCTAAGCTCCCCACATCCGCATCAAAAAAAGAGAGAAGCGTTCTTAACTTTGTTTTTATTTCTTAAAGAAAGGCTAGGAAAGTGTTCAGGGAATATCCACATCTGGGTCGGCGTAGCCTGAAAATTTATGGGTCGTGACAAATATTTAATTACATGAACAAAGCAAACAAAGCGAACAAAAGAGAAACTGCTCAGTTAGTACGCCTACGTGTTTTGCCCGGAAATAAGCCCATGGCTCTATCTATCTTGAATTCACTATGGTTACTTGGTCTTACAGACGAACACATTTAATTTACTCAAATGAAAGTATTGCGGTAATTTCATTAGAGGTGTACAATGGTCCGCTATCGCAATAATGCGAAGAAAATGTGGTGTTAATGTTCATTTTAAATATTGGGGCTGCGATAGCACATGCAGGCGTATAAAAAAAAAAGAACCTATGTTCCAAATCAATTTAGGGGATAAGTTAGGATTCTTGCGGAAACAGCTCTGGACATGGTAACCAACAGATTTAACCAACATAACAGTTACCTCAATCCGTGGTCGCATGATCACTACAATGCCATGTTCGTAAATTGCGTAAATGAAAAATACTTAAAAATCTCTCAAAACTCAAGGAAACAATTACACAAGACCATTGGTGTACCTACAATACTTGTTAGCAAATCAAATACGTAGACCATTTTCAGGGAGTTGACACAAATGATTAAGTAACTGAACTTTTTTTTTTTTAGTGCTTAAACACAAACCCTTCCATGCACGATTTCAATACTGTTTAGTATGTTTGGCATATGCGAGTTGCAATAGCCAGGTCAGTGACAGTGTTATTTTATCTAGGTATAGCTATGGAAGGATGAAAGGAGTATTGTACGTGAAAAGAAACTAAGCAAGGAACACAAAATGTGTGTTTATTAACCGTGGCCTGGCTATACCATTTATGGTTCTTGTTTACGTGTCTTTGCTAAGCTCGTGCAGCTCTGGCTTCGGACGTATCTTTTGTTTCCCGATTTTATTCCTAATACGTCACCGAGCGAGCTGGCGCAGTGCTCGTATTCGGGAGGACCTGAGTTCGAGTCCTGATCCGGCCATCCTTGTTTCGGTTTCCCGTGGTTTCCCGAAATCACTCGAAGCGGATACTGGGATGGTTCCCTCCATGGCCGATTCCTTCTTCTTTGAACAACTTGCTCGGACCTTGCTGTCGACGAGATGTGAAGCCCTACCTACCTAATACGTCATAAATGAGAACTGTTACGCAAGAAAATTACTGTTAGCAAGACTCGTGTGCTCGTCACGTTATGATGACCCCCGACGGAGGTACTCCCTGCTGCACTTACAAGCACGTGCGAGTGGCGAGTAAGGTGGGGGTAGAGGATGGCATGTATATGCAGTTAACACACAAACTCCTACGGAAAGATGGTTCGCCAGTGTATTTCAGTGAGGGATGTGACGGGCATATGCACTATGTATGTAGCTAGGTACATCTTCACGAGAAAGAAGTCAACACGAGGTTGAAAGATGAAATCCTGGCGCGAACATTCTGTATACAGGCGATCGCTTTTANGCTCGCTTTTACGACGAGCTTGCTTCACGGATGCATGTGTCCTACGCCATCAGTGGGGGGCTCCACTCGTTACGGTTGTAGTAATACCTACTCGCTTCTCATCGACTGTGGTGTCTTATATGTGTACCGCGTAACAAGATTTATGCATTAAACGTAACTTGTTTTCATTAAAAGTTATTTATTTTACGTAATGTTTGTAGGATTATCTATAATAATTATGTACAACACAATTAATACTTATCTTATATTTCTGTGCATGTTTTATAAATAGGTAATATATACCTACAAATATATTAAATAAATATATTATATGTTTATGTATCGATGGAGGCATCTGCGGGTTTCCCAATTATATACGATTTCTTCTAGCACGAATATGTATGTGTGTTTTCTCAGAATGCTCCCATATATTTTATATTTAAAATTTATATATTTTTTTACATTTGAAATGTATGGATGAGTGCCTTCTGTGAGGATTAGCCGGGCTCCTTAAAAGAGCAATACAGAAAATGTTCCTCAAATTATATTCTTCGTACACAATGTGATTCGAAAAACGAATTCAAGAGGCAAAGTTTGTACAATTGACGAATGGTTCGTGAAATGCTACCCAAATAGGGAGATATGCTTCTGGGAATCGAAGATCACGGCGAGTGTGTCGCCGGTTCGAGTCCCGATCGGATGGTGCTACATTGACTATCATGGGCATGCTCGCGAGTGAGCGGTATATATGGTAAGTTACCAGCGTCTGTTTGTTTAGCTCGAGAATTCGTCGGACAATAGCTTGTAAAACAGCATCGGCCATGCGCCATATAACAAATTGGTAATACCCGACACGACCTTCAAAGAACGCGATTAATTATCGGCATATATAAATTAATATATTCATTCCTCATAGGTTAGTTGTTATTGAACCAGAAAATCAGTAACGTCTTGGCAGGAGTCAGTCGGCAGGAGTCAGTCCGCAGGAGTCGGCCGCAGGAGTACGTCGGCAGGAGTCAGCACTGAGGAGTCACAACTGAGGAGTAAACACTATGAAGTTAATACTGTGCAATAGTACACGTGTATGAATTCACATATGCGTGAAGGTGATGCAAGCCAATTATTGCACAAATCCTACTGTGGAGCTTACCTCTATGGATGTAACTTCTCCCACTGCTGAAAAAATTACATGGGGAAAAAATGTTATCGAGCCAAGACCTTCAGTGAAAGTTGCAATGCACGACGACATGAGAAGAGTGACTATTTAAAGAACCTATACCATGCTTTTCTAAGCTACTATAAATGTTTCCAGACAGTTCACTCGAAGTGATAACTTAAAAAAACACATGAAGTCTGATAAATGTGACGACTTCGTTACCTACTGTTAATAGACTACATAGAATGTTCGCTGACGACGAGGAAACTCGCATGATGAAGCATTACGACAATGGCCGCGAGCAGTTAATGCAAGAAGATACAACAACGAATAAACACATCAAGATCTGCAAGGGTCGTCTGCTGGGAGAGAGAAAGTGATGTTGCCAATACCTCCTGCTGCATCGATAGGTACTGTTTCCGCAGACGATTATGACGAGAAAGTAAATGCTAATGATGGAATAACAGATCTAAGAGGTTTGGTATAGTCAGAATGTGTGGAATGTTCACTTGCAAGGCGTTCGCGTGAAGTCAACGAACTTCAAATTAAACGGTTGTCAGATCTAAATATTGATGATGTCCATGTGACTCCTACAAAGCAAGGTAAACATGATATAGAGGATGAAACGGGAAGTGAAGACGATCATGAAGACATCATTGATGACTATGGCTATGGCGACAGTGTTGATGAAGTATCTGAAGTGAAGGATAATGATTCTCTCAACATTCCCACACATTTCACTAACGAGTTTCCTTCGATAAGTTTGTGCGAATAAGGCTCAATTTCCTGAAGACCCGAATGAGCTTGTTGATAGACTCAGCTATTTGATTACCTGCAAAACCTGGGGATCTCTCACGCATTGTTGAGATATCTTCAATCATCGATTAACTGAAGGATCGGGGTTATATCAGATGAGACTGTTGGCTACTATTTATTATCTGCAAACATCTGAGAAATGTAAAGGTGGAATGTTCAAAATAATAAGAGAGATAGAATGAATATACTAAGTAAATAAAAAAAGATTTATTTATGCATTGTAATATGTGTTTAATTTATTATTCAGTCTCTTCTGCTTCTCTGAAAGATTTATCAATTAACTGGTGTAAACAATCGATTGTGAGAGTCTGTTTTAGATAAAATTTATGTGAGTGCATGCAGTAGCAGGGGTATAGTTCGATTTGAAGTATTATGCCTTACTCATTTAGTTTAAAATCGTTTGAGTTCTATATTTTGAACGAATGAAATGAGGGTTTTATTTTGTAGGCTTGTTTCGTAACTAGTTGGTTGGTCTGGTACGTTGACTTGGTAAGTTAGTATGACCCTTTGGTATGGTCAGCTCTNATTGTTTCGTAACTAGTTGGTTGGTCTGGTACGTTGACTTGGTAAGTTAGTATGACCCTTTGGTATGGTCAGCTCTGGTAGAAATGTTTTGCCAAAATTTTGTAAAGATTTTGTTTGAAGAATTTGGCTACAAGATTCTTATGAGAGACTTTTTTTCGAGATTGACTATCATCGTTTGTATCGATGGGTTGTGTGGAATGCTGGCCTTTTCGGTTGTTCTAGTCAGTTTTGTAGGAACTGTTCTCGTCAGGAGCTAGTCATGTTCTCAAGGTCTACAAGGGCAAGGTCGACAACAACCAACTTGGTGGCTAAANGGGCAAGGTCGACAACAACCAACTTGGTGGCTAAATCGACAGCTCCTCTGGTTGCTAAATTGATAATTAATACACTAGCATCACATAGGTAATGAAAAAGTAAACAAATGGCAAACAAAAAATTAATATGGTGGGTGAAGTGCATTCGACAGAATGTGCGAAGGTTTGGGGGTGGAGGCATGTCGACTAATTAACCAATGAGAAACCTTGGCGACGGCCAGTTGTCCGCTGGACGTGGTGCTGAGGAAATCTCTGGAAATGTCAATTTCTTCTTTAAATTTATTAATAATAACTTTTAATTATTTTATAAATTATTATACATTTTTAATTTTTATAAATTTTTGTATTTTTGGGTTATGGTTTTCTAAGTCATGTGTCATTGTGTCATGGGTCATGCGTCATTGGTCTTTGGTCATAGGTCATGGGTCATTGGTCTTGGGTGATGGGTCTTGGGTCATTGGTCATGTGTCATTGGTCATGGTTCATGGGTCTTGGATTTTGTCTTGGGTCATTGGTCATTGGGTCAAGGTTAAAGGGTTTTTTGGGAATTTGTCTGGATTTGTCGGATATTTATTGTGATATTTCATAATTTTGTGGCTTAGAGGTCATCCAAGGTCAAGGTTGAATGTCAAGATCAAGGCCATCAACATCTGACGAGATTGACATTGGCCGACCTGGTAAGGGTAGGTCTTGTTGAGGGCTGAGTCAATCAACCTGTCATCGAATCTTGGACCTCCTACATGTACATCTTTAAATAGTTTTTTTAATAATTTAGAATTTTTCTAAATTTTTTAAAAAATTTTATATATTTTATTGGGATTTTATAATTTTTCTGCAATTTCTTTGGATTTTTGGTTTTAAGGTCATCCATGGTTACAGGCATGAGGTAAAGGTCAAGGTCAATGATGTCACCCAGATNTTTGGATTTTTGGTTTTAAGGTCATCCATGGTTACAGGCATGAGGTAAAGGTCAAGGTCAATGATGTCACCCAGATCTAAGATGGCGGTATTGTGACGTCACAACATGCCGGGTGGGCGGTACCAGGTGCCAGTGTGCCCGACTTCTCTATACTATTATACTGCTATATTTTACAGTGATATTGTAACAGCACAAGCTGTTTTATATTTGTTTAAATTTGAATAATATTTATACTAGATCTACATGCTGACAACGGAGATAAGTTAGTTTTGAAGCTGGATAAAATATTGTGTAANTTTGGATTTTTGGTTTTAAGGTCATCCATGGTTACAGGCATGAGGTAAAGGTCAAGGTCAATGATGTCACCCAGATGGCGGTATTGTGACGTCACAACATGCCGGGTGGCCGGTACCAGGTGCCAGTGTGCCCGACTTCTCTATACTATTATACTGCTATATTTTACAGTGATATTGTAACAGCACAAGCTGTTTTATATTTGTTTAAATTTTNTACAGTGATATTGTAACAGCACAAGCTGTTTTATATTTGTTTAAATTTTAATAATATTTATACTAGATCTACATGCTGACAACGGAGATAAGTTAGTTTTGAAGCTGGATAAAATATTGTGTAAAGTACTAATGTAACTGCTCTCTTGAAATGAGTTTTACGAGTTCGCGTATGACGATCTATGACTAAATTTCACAAGAACGAACAGTTATTTCCATAACAATAATTAAAAATAGTAAATGGGGAGTTATTTCATTGTTGCAACAATTGAGACCTATGGGTATATGTATATGTAAGCGCAATTTGTGATTTTATTGATTTTGCCGTGGAACGAAAGTTCTATTAGGTAGCTGCTAAATTATATGTCGTTAAATAATACTGTCACCAAAATGGAAATTATTTCTTATACTCATAACACAATAAAATATAAAAATAATACGACCTGGATAATGAACAACCTATTTCAGTTAAGAAAAATTCGTAATTTTATTTTGTATCCATGCGTTTAATTTCAACTCGCCCAAGGCTTTGTATGATTTGTATCTCAAAAGCGATTTTTATTTTTATTTTTAGACTTGATTAAAGTTTGAAATTTGTCTGCGATTATTTCAAGCTAGTATCTCTCTTTTTTTTTTTTTTTTTTTTGACGCTTTAAGCCTCCGGGCTGTATGGAAACTCTTTTTAATCCCCAGCCAATTACACACTCGTGGGTAGTATGTTTGGTAAACGAGAAACTGACAATGCGGCTGCAACATGCTAAACTTTTCCATCGAATGTCCTCCTCTTAAATCCTTCCTCTCTTTTTGTGTTCGTGATTTTCTCTCTCTCTCTCACTCTCTCTCTCTCTTTTTTTTCCCTGCCGGCAACCGGTTTAGCTGTTTCAAAGGGAGCGTGTGATCAGAATAACACCGGCAGCAATATGAAAGGAACGAGACTATACATGGCATTTGGAGTGCCATTTAAATATTTCAGAGGAAAGAATGATATTTTTAAAGTATTTATTTTGAGCTGAATAGAACCTCAGGACGCACACACGCAAAATAGAAACCCTTTGAAGAAGGTGATGCACAGCCAATGTTTGATGTTCACCATGTAAAGTTAAGTATTTTTTTTTTTGGTTAGTTGCCTATATTTTATCTTCTGAAAATGTAGGCTTTAATCAAGTGACTTCAGCAACTAATAAATCAATTACGTTCTGAAATCTGCTTAAATAATTTTTCAGCTGGAGCTTTATCTCCTCTATGTATACATTGTTATAAATGACAAAATATATATATNTAAATGACAAAAAATATATATATATATATTTAAAGTAATAAAAGGCAACAAAACTACATAACTGTGACTTCACTGTATCATGTTAATTTTAACTGATCAAGTAACATCTATGTAAGAGTTTCATAAGATCGAATATTAAAGTGTCTGCTTGAAGGTATGTGAAGATGTATGGCAGTGAATGATATCATGTCTTTATTCCATCCCAATATGCTACAACACTTCTACAGAGACTTAACAGGGCGCTCTTGCAAAACAATGCTAGTTTGGAACCTCCAAACTCGTTTTCTGAAAGACACGGTTTTCTGTTTATGCCGCTTCCGTAGAAAATGAGCGATCTTCACTTGTGTACACTGCTGAACATGGGAACTGCAACATCTCTTCTGGAAGTACTCGGAACATTATGAAACCGTTACGGGCAGATAGCTTACATACTTAGAGCATAGACGAATTGTCCCTCGAACAAGATCAAGTCCTGTTTGACGTCTACNGCGGGCAGATAGCTTACATACTTAGAGCATAGACGAATTGTCCCTCGAACAAGATCAAGTCCTGTTTGACGTCTACACAGAAAAAGTTCTGCACAGGGTTTGGTCTGCTTTCGCTGCAACATAACCAGTCACGAGAAATGATTTTACATTTTAGAATAGTGTCCTGGGTTACATTCCGTCATTCTTCATGAGTATGCGTACGTAGAACATCCAGTGTTAGTCCGTTTCCCCCACCCTGGCATTCCGGCGTTGCTCCATTCTCGCCTCATTTCACCCTCATCGGCACTCAACACCTCGTTAAGAGCAGATTAATCTCTCAACTCAACCCAGTGTTAGTGNGCCTCATTTCACCCTCATCGGCACTCAACACCTCGTTAAGAGCAGATTAATCTCTCAACTCAACCCAGTGTTAGTGTGGGTTGTTGGCGGTGAAGTAGGCTTCCTATCACAAAACAAACAGGCATCAAAGGAGACAAATCTAATGACCTTGCAGACCAATAATTGGGTTGTTGGGTGATGCGAGCTTTATGGGCGCGATGTTCATCATGTTACAAAATGGCATTAGGGAGGCTTCNTAATTGGGTTGTTGGGTGATGCGAGCTTTATGGGCGCGATGTTCATCATGTTACAAAATGGCATTAGGGAGGCTTCAACAAAATAGAGGGAAATGAGATGGCAGAAACTCGGTGACATATTGTTGTAATGTTTCTGTGTCTTTAGTAAACGTGAGAGGTAAACGGATCGGAAATAGTAAATGATGACGCCCCAGAACCAAAACAGCCAGTGCTCGGGAACTTGGGGCCGCGGTGGCTGAGCTGTTAGACCAAGACGAACCACCAAGCCACCAAGACGAACAGGGTTCAATCCCCGGCCGGGTCACTCCGCATTTTCGCAAGTGGGAATCGTACCGGACGATGCCGCTAGTCAGCGGGTTTCCTCGGGGATCTCCATTTCTCCCGCCCTTGCATTCCGGCGCTGCTCCATTCTCACCTCATTTTACCCTCATCTGCTCTCAAGACTTCGTTGATTAAGAGTCGTCCAAATATCTCAACTCAACACACCTCCGGGAATTCGGCGAATCAGTCCTGGATTGCTACGGCAGAATCACTGATTCACTAATGCAACCAACAGTTGCACTTATCAGAGAAAACCAAGTATTTATATTCCTACCTTACTTGCCCCACTGACGGTATATAAAACGATTTCGACATGTCAAGTGCCAACGCACAGGACGCAGTGCCTGTGACCCAACCTTATTTTAGCAGCAGCAATTAGTTCTCGTAGATATCTGCGCTTGTGGTTGAAGCACCACAGACTAGGATATTCCTGGAGGCCACTACATTGCGATACTGCACATCGGTGGATAAGGCGATCTTCCCTGTCTGTAGTGTGTCTGATGAGATCAGTACCGGGACGACGTGACGTAATATCTGCACATATTCACTCTTGCACACATCGCGTTGTCACATAGCAGTTGCACGGCCAAGATGGCTGACTCACAGCGAGCTGACCATTAGGTCTCGTGCGTTCTGGAAATGCGACTTCTTTCGCATGGCTGTGAGTAGTGGTATTCGACTCGTGCATGGTGCCGTGGCGTACTGACTTCCTAGCTCTGACATTTGTAGCTTTACTGCCAGGTACGTGGCAATTTTCACCTGCAGGGGCGTGACACCTAACGGCCTCTGTGTGACATGCGGTAGCGATGTTGTTGGGGTGTCACTTCAAATCACATGCGTATGATCACTCGTACTTTATGTAGTGCTGAAGAAGCTGCACAAGGGCGACGTTTTGCGGGAGCACCGTGTCCAGCATTGTACAANCTCGTACTTTATGTAGTGCTGAAGAAGCTGCACAAGGGCGACGTTTTGCGGGAGCACCGTGTCCAGCATTGTACAACATTGATTGTGAAAATCACAACACCCAGAAAGAATGGCCCGAATGAATGCAAACGTGGAGGATGTATAGAACAGTGTACCAAAAATAAGTGATTACGATTGCAGAGAAATAGCATATCTGTAAGCACAACAGCGCCCACTCNTGGAGGATGTGTAGAACAGTGTACCAAAAATAAGTGATTACGATTGCAGAGAAATAGCATATCTGTAAGCACAACAGCGCCCACTCGCGTGTGACCGGAAATGTCAGTATTACGCCAAACTCTGTTAGTGAAGAGCATCAAACTAAGTGAAATCAAGTGCCAGTATGCCTCGTTATCGTCGTCAAATAGCGCCATATCAGCACGTGAATGAGTTCGAACGAGGCAAAATGATCGGTCTCCGGGAAACAGGTTTGTCATACCGTGGCATTTTGGCTCGTGCAGGGCATGCTGCTACGACATTGATACGTATGTAGAACCCAGTGGATAGAAGAGGGCCGTGTGTAGCGACGAGCGGGTACTGGACCACGCAATGTGACCACAGTACGTGATGTCCGCCATCTTGTCCTCATGGCTGTAACTAACCGTACGGCCTCATCCGCAGTGTTGGCTTGACACTGGAGCTGCAACGGGTGTGGACCTGTCTGCGTCGACGATTCGACGCCACATGCTGCNCCGCAGTGTTGGCTTGACACTGGAGCTGCAACGGGTGTGGACCTGTCTGCGTCGACGATTCGACGCCACATGCTGCGGGCTGGACTGGTGTTATCACAGAGAAAGCGAAGTTAACTCATGTTGCGTATTTGGTAGGTAACTTAAATTTTATTTCAATCAGGTGTATTATTAATTAACAAAATTTGGCGAGGTATGACAACAACTTTAGGCTTTCTCGCAGCAATGCGCAAAATATCCATTGTTTGTGTGTAGTTTATAATAATATTGCTTTGGCAATTTTTTGGTGATAAATATTTTTTTATATTTTTTTATTCGGATGCACAACTTAAGTTCGACTTGGCTGGTGATGCCTTAATTTCAGGTAATTCNTTTTTTTTATATTTTTTTATTCGGATGCACAACTTAAGTTCGACTTGGCTGGTGATGCCTTAATTTCAGGTAATTCTTTTGTCAGGATCTGTTGACATG
This sequence comes from Clitarchus hookeri, assembly GCA_002778355.1. Taxonomy (NCBI): domain Eukaryota; kingdom Metazoa; phylum Arthropoda; class Insecta; order Phasmatodea; family Phasmatidae; genus Clitarchus; species Clitarchus hookeri. The sequence continues at coordinate 23,306 of NQII01007317.1, read as the reverse complement.
GGAAGAGAATAAACTCTTTAATTCTGTAGCTGGTCATGATCTTTAAGAACGATCTGCTATCCTTCTTGTGAATGCAGTCAGCACTGCTCTTCGCGCTAATTGCCGCGGGCAAAACGTGTCACAGATGGTCTGTGATCATTTGCTGAGTGACGCATTTGTGCGCATGCGCTGCACACACGCTTTCTCGCTCCCACGTGCGTGGTGCGATATTTTTCCTCGACTTTTCTTCGAACGCTCAGCAGTAGGATGATAAAAAAAAACATTGAGAAAGCACTTTCTATTCCCGTGACAATATATTTGAGCACAACAATTACGGATATTCGTACATTTCGTAATTGACGCGATCTGCAAATTATTTAAATACGTGTGTATATATGTATATATATATCTGAAACATTGCTACTAACTAACAGTGAGTGCAGTACAACTGCATTTTTAAACACAATTTATTTAAGTCATTACGACCGTGTGTTGGTAATTACCCCATTTTACGGGGCCGTGGTGGCTGAGCGGTTAGCCTGCCCGCCTTCCACCAAAGCGATCCGGATGCAATCCTCGGCCAGGCACTCCCGGAATTTTGCATGTGCGTATCGTGCCGGACGATGCCGTTGGTCGGCGGGTTTTCTCGGGGATCTCCAGTTTCCCCCACGCCTTCATTCCGGCGCTGCTCCATACTCACCTTTACCACCCTTGTCGGCTCTCGAGACCTCGTTGTTAAGAGCCGTCCAAATCTCTTCACTCACTCACATCATTTTACATTGCCCCTTGCCGTGAACGACTTTGGTCGGCGTGTATCCGCTGAAGTCACGCGGATTTAGGTGCGCGTGATCATGNATTGCCCCTTGCCGTGAACGACTTTGGTCGGCGTGTATCCGCTGAAGTCACGCGGATTTAGGTGCGCGTGATCATGAGAAGAAGGGAGGGGTGGAAGACGCCCACGCAAGAGGGGCGGAAGATGCTACACTGTTGCCGGGCCGTTCCGTTTTCGCTCGGACTGCGACCGGACCGTGACGGGCTACAGACGTGCGAGCGTGAAAAAACTGGCTTTCACATAATGCGGAGGCAAACATCGCGCGCCGATCAATTTATACTCAGATGTTTGCAATTACAAAGTTTTATAAATACAGCAGATGTGCTTTTATAAATGGCAGCGTCGTGATGGTCGTTAGTGGCAAAACATCCATACAGATTTTTATTACAATCCGTTCAGGGATTAAAAAGTTATAAAAGGGGGTAGGGGGGACGTACATGCAGACAGATATGGGGACGGTTTCATAAGACTATCTTTCCAAATGGAATTAGGCTAAGAAAAACTCAAACGTTACTAGAAACTGAACAAGTTACATGTGTCACATTTCTTGGAATCACATATTTACACATTGTTGTTAAAGGAAAGTCGCAAGTGAGTGTTGTCAATATCCGTAGCCTAGTTGGTTACACGCTGATATAAGTCGTTCACGGTAAAGTGAGCACTTTTTAAGGCCCTCACAACAGGAATAATAGCCAATAAATGTATTTTATTGTAGCCTCGGGTGTTAACTTTTGAAAGTGGTGAAATGCACACACTGTATTTAAAAGTTGAATGACAATTTTTTACTAACAAGTGGCGGGAAGACAAATATTGGCTGAGAAGCAAAATTGAGAAGAGCCTTAAATAGTTCTCACTTTACTGTGGGCAGCCTATAAAAGGGATTCCAGGTTAGAGTCCCGACTAAGGAATTGTTCTGCATTTGTCTACGTTTGTACTGGTAGTCCTAAGTGAAAATATGCCAACGAAAATTATTAAATCTCAAATAAACTTCTCTACTACAAAAGAGAAAAACAAAAATGATAACTAAAATATTAATGGTTAGAGTTGTGAAATCAGAATGTATGCTTCGGGCTCAGTTCTCGTTCCATAATAAAATATTGCAACTTTATTAAAATAAATTTTTATTCACAGAAAATACCCGCATAACGAAAATTATAATATTTTTCGTAATATTTTTTTTAATACAGAAGAACAAAAAAAAAAAAAAAAAAAAAAAAAA